>QRFJ01002918.1:117415-179855 GCA_006176705.1 Cocos nucifera | reverse complement strand
GACTAGGAGACCGAGTAATGGTGTAGTCAAACTATAACACCCTCAAGGTGAACTGCCGATGAAGGGAAATCCTGATTTTTCGATCCAGGTTCATCCAGATCTGATTAGATCAAGAGATATATTTCAAAAATTTTTTCTTGATCTCAATCAGATCTTGATATGTTTTAGATCTGATTCTTATTATTTTAATAAATAAAATAAAATAAGATAAATTAAATCAAATTTAATTTACCTGATTTGGGTAATCCTATTACCCTATAGATGATCCTGATTGCAGCGGAAAGGTTCTGGATCTTAGCCACGCAAGCGCCTGGCCTCTACCGGTATCCACTCGGGTTGGATCTGGAGATCCTCTTCTTCTCTATCACACCTCCAAAAATCAGATCTGGATCTGATCTGGAGGATCTTCAAAACTCTTTTGAAGATCTGCAGTCGTCCTTTTGCAGCAGCGCAGCCTTCTTGCTTTTGATCGCCTTTCCTTGATCTGAATCGCACCAACCTAAGTCCAAAACACTTTTGGACGTGGAGAGCAAGGGGAGAAGAAGCTATGGCATGGAGAAGGAGGGGAGAGGCAGCCTTGGGGTGTGGGGTTTCTCAATTGCATTCACTTAGGATTAGGGTTGGGCGCAGGGTCTTATTTATAGACCTCTTGTGATCCAACTCCTCTTCCTCTCAACCAATCACAACCCTTTGTGAAATCAGATCTAAATCTGATTGGTTGGAATAGAGACCCCTGGATTCCTCCTTAGAGGGCGCCTAAGACCAGTCAAACTTGGATTCTTAGTAGAACTCTGAATTGGAATCCAAAAGGGAGGTGGAGTCCTTGTCCAACAAGGACTCCTAGGCGCCTCCTACTTGGGCTCACGCCACCCTTGGCGTGCGCCCTTCTCCTTGCCAGGTTCTGGCAGGGGGACAGGCCCCCACCAGCTCTCCAATAGGTGCATGACATGTGGTCAAAAGTCAAAGGGTGAATGGTCAACGTTTGACCAGTCAAAGGTAGACTTTTGACCAAAGTCAAAGAACAAGAAATGGCAGGTGACCAAAAATGGCAGGTAATGTCTTACAAAATAAGACAACCTATTTCTGACTTGGACAACCTCCAGTCAGACCATATGAAGGCCTCTGATTGAGCACAAACTCCTTTGGCTCAGTCAGGACAACTTATTTATGATAGTAAAAGAAGAACGTTAGGTTCAATCGAGTGCTAGCACGATTTCCTTGAACCTAATTGAATCTCATTCAGATCAATTGAACTAGATCAGTTCAATTGATGATCACCAAATTCAAACCCTTGTTTGTGTGACCCAGTTAGGTTCAGTTCTGTATGGTAATGGGATATGTCATGATCTCTATCATAGACATCATCGAAACTCCTTTCGATGGATCAGAACTCTTCTGATTCGAACAGCTAGAATGATCGATCATCTAAATCATTCTAATTGCTCCCAAAATCCACCAGTGACACCTAGCAGTATATGGTGGCAACCCATCAGAGCTGAATGCGAACCTCTTGGTGCAGCTACCTGTGTGATTAAGTTCTTCTATCTTGAGCCCCGATCAGATTAGGGTTAAGGTGAACTCGTCAAACCCTAGTCTCTGTCATATGATGTAATCATTCGATTCGAGTCCAATGTGAAAATCTAAATAGAAACTCTTTCTATTATTTCACTCTGCCATGGCCATGGGCTTCTGGACTTGATTCTCATGATCATCATAGGGCTGCTCCTCTACCACCGAGGTAGATAGATTCCATTCTTGATGCAATCCAGTTCCTACAATGAACATGCTATAGCCAACATACACCTCAGGGTTCCATATGGCTAGGAGACCGAGTAATGGTGTAGTCAAACTATAACACCCTCAAGGTGAACTGCCGATGCATCCTCAGATCAAAGAACCAGACACACTACTGCAGCATCGAGTCAGTCATTGACGAGAAGGTAGACTTCCTAATGACTACTCGAGGTGGTCACGCTCAGTGCCCTCGTTCTCTAATGAGTACCTGTACTCTCGCTCCGGTGATCCTCCACACCGTATACTCAAGACTCATCTACTAAAGAGAAGCGATTGTACACCAACCTTTTGGATCAATCACCATCCTCGTGATCATCCTATAATCGGAAGCATTTTATGAGTTAATAATGATTATTCATGTCTTAAATTTTTAACTCTTAAAAATATAAATTATCATTATTATTAACTCAAAGGATGTATCACAGATACTAAATACACATATATGATAGAAAAAAATCTATTTTATTGATTATAGTCAAAATTATAATTTTACCTCTAGAAGTGTATTACAAGTGTCAGCTAATTCTGACTTCTAGGGCACATATATCTAACATTTCTGACCCAACCCGTATCTCACCTGACCTATTTATAACCGACCCAATCCGATTGCCACCCCTACTCGATCCCAAGTGGAGTCAACTCAGGATGCTGGTGAGTCAACTTGGGGATGGGTCGAGATGACTTGGTCTCAAAGTTCAGCTAGAAAGAGAGTGGAGTTTGGCACAGCATGCAGGGAAGATAACTTGAGTCTAAGAAGAGTTGACTTGGATGTAGGCAAGTCAACTCGATCTTAGGTGGAGTTGACTCGATTTTCATGAGCAGAACTGAGCAGGGTTTCTATTTGGATCTAGGATAAGGTTTTATCCTAGTGTCTTAAGGCCCGATTTACTAACATCTTAAGTGGGCTAATTCATGTATGAGTCAGATTTAGATTCAGGGATAAGAGCATATAAAATCATGGGTGTACATGGATTTGGATGAGTGCTTTCATGTATTGGGTTAGCCTAGGAGAATTTTTGAGCTGAAATTTCTTAGGATTCATATAAGAATCTTAGGATATATAAATTCAGGTATTATAACTTTTATATTGTGTGGAATACAATTGAGTTTTTCTCTCTAACTCTTCTCTTTTTTTTTGGTTCCAACGCCAAAACCTTAGACGCCATCCCCTTTCTCTCTTCTTCTTAGATTTTCTTCAATTTGCTGGTTTAATACCCAGGTTCCATGCAAGAGATCGGTATATGGTTATGGCTTCGAGCAGTAATAGGCATAACAATGCACGATAATAGGATTATCTTAAGAGAAAAAAAATATGGAGGATATTACCTTTAGGCAGAAAACTCAATGTGAGGTGGAGTTTCAGGAGTCAGTAGGAGCTCGGCATGAGGTAGAGCTCTAGATGTAGAAAAATCAGGCACGAGATGCAAGACTTGGAAGGATGACAGACAATGTCGTAGGGTGAAGTGTCTATAACTGCATGAGGCTATCCCAAGTAAATCTCAAATCAGGCGGAGCATAGCATATGATGAAAATGGTATCAAGCAGCCTGGCTCGACTCTAATGTTTGTCCATACATGAGTTGATCGGTATTTACCTCAGGGCATGGGGGCGAGATCATCCAGAAAGCTTTCAAGATTAGGTGGAGGCCGAATGTTAAGTCAAGATGGAGATTATTGAAAAAAATACATCAAATTTGATCCACAAGTGAAACCACAACCCAGGAAGAGGAGCCCACAATAGAAAAGGCTTGTAGGTGGGCTTGGCAGCAGGTCATACCTGGCCCGTAGGTGTACCAGTAGCCAATGTGTGGCTTAGGTGTTGGCACGGCCCAGGCAAGAATGCAGGCCAAGCACTGGTGCGGCCCAGCACATACGTGTGGCACGTGCAGCCCGCAGCACATGGGAGGCCCAGGCAGGCATGGCCAAACTGCATGGTCTACCATGGTCCACCAGCCACATGGCATCTCCATGCAGTCCACAGCATCGCGTGGACCCTCAATAGGCACACTACATTTTTATGCAGTGCATGATTGAATACATGGATTTCTGGCGACATGGCATATGGTGACTTGGTTAGGTTCATGCCGTAGGTGGTCTACATGCTGTGCATAACATGATCGGATAGCTCTAGAGCATTGCGACTTTTATCAAGTGGCTTTCAGGGGTTTTGAGTCCTAATCGAAGATTGAGACTGGATTGAACTTAGATTTGAACTCTATTTCAAGCCTTTAAAAGGCCCTATGGGCAGCAGAGGCACGGTGTGGTAGCAGGTGAGTTCGATAAAGACCTAAGATGCAGTAGCAAACTACAGAGGATGTTGATAGAGAGCAAAAGTAGAGGCTTTGGGCAGAATGCCAAGCAGCGCTCAATGTTATATGGGATTTCCTAAAGAGAGAGCATTATGTAAGGGAGAGTACTTCTTGTTGAGTGAGAAGGATTGATATATGAGAGTTGATGGTGTGATCTCTCCTTGTAATATTTTTTTTCTCATAGTGAAGCTTCTATACCTCATGGAGGTAAGTCTTAGCTTAATCCATATATTTGATTGTATCCTTTTTATTTTATTTCTTCTTTCTTTCTATTATGGTATCGACATCATCACCAGATCCTGGACTTGGAATATTCGTATTTTGTATAAGAAATCTTCCAAGAAGGTGGTGTCAAAGCAAGTAGTATCATGATAATTGATATCAGAGTAGCTCTGGGCACAACAATTAAGGTTGATCTCTACCTTGATTTGATATTTGGCCTCCATCTAATCTTGAGAGCTTTCTAGATGATCTCACAGATTTTGCCTCCATGCCTTGGGACAAATACCTATCAACCCTTGGATGGGCAAACATGGAAGTCAAGCCAGGTTGCTTGATACCATCTCCATCATATGTTGTACTCTGCCTGATCTAAGACTTGCTTGGGGTAGTCTCCCATGATAATAGAAACTTTATCCTACAATGTCGCCTGTTGTCTTTTCAAATCTTACATCTCACACCTGATCCACCTGCATCTAGAGCTCCACCTCATGCTGAGCTCCTATTGACTCTTGAAGCTCCATCTCATGCTGAGCTTCCTGCCAAGTAGTCACAAAATGGATAGTTCTACTCTCCTCATCAGGGGTTGCATCAGCTAGGGCTTAGTTTGTGCGTTGATAGCATCGATCGGGTTCAAGCTCTGTATTTCTTTTTTCTTTATTGTAACGAGCTTCGCTCAATTAAAATTAATATGTAATGAGTTTCTTTGGAATGTACACTAACCTCTTAAATAAAGTGCTTCTTTTATTGAGATTTTTTTTAAGTGTCATCCAGTATTCTTTCATTATTGTTGCTGGCTTCTACTGGTAATGTGGGATTCTCGAAGGGTTAGCCCTTCTTTTGTGATCGTCATCGACTTCTGTTGGTACTATGAAATCCCTTGAGGGTTAGCTTTCATTGCCTCCAGTGGACCATATTGGCTACAGTGGGCCGTGATCGGCTATAGTGGGCCAGGTTGGCTATAGTGGGTCAGATTGGGTTTAGTGGGCTATGTCAGCTTTAGTGGATTGTATCGATTATAGCGGATTGAGGCTAGCTATAGTGGGCCATGTTGGCTATAGTGGATTGTATCGATTATAGTGGACTGAGATTAGCTATAGTAGGCTAGATTAACTTCAGTGGACCATATCAGGTATAGTGGATCGTATCGATTATAATGGGCCAAGACTAGCTATAGTAGGCCAGGTTGACTTCGGTAGGCCATATCGACTATAGTGGATTATATTGGCTATAGTAGGCTGAGACTGGCTATAATGAGCCATGTCGATCATGGTTAGCCATGTTGGCTACCATGGATTGAGGCCGGCTACAGTGGACCAGGTTGGCTCCAGCAGGCTGTATCGACTATAGTGGACCGAGACTAGCTATAATGGGCCAGATTAGCTTCAGTGGGCCATATTAGCTATAGTGGGCCATATCAGCTAAGTGGGCCAATACTAGCTATAGTGGACCAAATTAGCTTCAGTGGGCCATGCCAACTGTAGTGGGTCATATCAGTTACGATGGGCCGAGGCTAGCTATGGTGGACTAGGTTGGCTTCAGTAGGCCATATGAGGTAAGGCATCGGCTCGATGTCCTCGGGTCTTTGCATTGGCTTGATCTCTAGACTTTGAGATGTCTTGGGAAGCTTTTCATCCTTTCTTAGTTGTCGAGCCACTTACAGTCTTCGAGCCTCGAGTGGTTCGAGGCTTCACCTGCATGTGGGGTCTAGCAAAAGACTCGATTTTCTTGGTTGGATTGTCGTGAGCCTCATGAGCTATTCATAGTTGCCTTGAAGGGGTTATTGCGGGGGCTAAGCCTCGTTCGACTGAGCCACGGTCTTATCTTGGCCTTTCTTAGATCGGTTGGCAATTTCACCTTTCAAAGAGCATTATAAGGCAGAACATCAGTTAAACTTTCATTATAAATTGAAGTTGTATTTATACTATAGCTAACTCATCAGTAGTGTGATGATGGTGTCGTTGACTTCCCTCGAAAATCAGGAAGGAGAACGATGCCCCTCAAACTTTATCTCCTCTTCCTCCTTAATAATTTGGTCACCTACTCCCATGCCACCAGCTGGGGTGGAGATAGTGTTGATGGCACTGGTTGTTTGTTGGTTGTCATTATTCTCCTAATCGAATACATGATTTTGTTGCTTCTAAACATACCTACTGAGATGGCCTCTCTAGATCAACACATTGATCTCATCCTTGAGTTGGTGGCATTCAATAGGGTCGTGACTATGGTCACGGTGGAAGCGATAGTATTTTCTTTTGCTTCTCCTATTTGAAGGAGATTTCATCGGCTCAGATCACTGTAAATATTCTTAGCTCTTGATCTCCATCAGAATCTAGGATCGAGAGATGGATAGAGAAGTATAGCTATTGAAATGCCGGGGTGGGCTCTTTAGTTTGTAGTTCCTTGGTAGTTGGAAGGATCCCTTTTGATGCATGCTGCTCGAGGGTCCTCCTTCCTCTCTTCTTACTTGGGTCTTTCTTTCCTTCACTTGCTTGCATAGCACCTAAGTTTCTTCCACCTAGGCATATTTCTAAACTCGGCCTAGCAGATTAGCATAATCCCTCAGAAAATTTTTGGTGAGAGAGAAGATAAGCCGTTTATTTCGCAACCCTCGCTTGAGTGATGACATTGTCATTAACTAGTCGAGGTTGTACACCTTGAGCATAGCGGTGTTGAAGTGAACGAGGTAGTCACGTAGTGATTCGCCCTCTTCTTGTTGAAGAGAGAAGAGGCTACCAGAGTTTGTTGATAGAACTTGGTTGCTACCAAAGTGAGTAATGAATAGCATGTCGAGCTACTCGAATGAGTGAATAGACTCGGGTTGGAGTCCTAAATACCATGCTCATGCCAACTTTCTAAGGATGGCTAGAAAGATAAGGTAAAGGAGAATGTCTGAAGTGCCTTGTAGCATCATGAGGGTTCTATAACCCTACAAGTGATCGAGGTGATTCGTGGAACCATCATATGGCTCCAGCTAAGATACCTTGAACCGATTTGGGATTGGTTCATCCAAGATGGTTTGAGAGAATGGTAGTTGAGAGTTGAAGTTGAGATCATTATTGCTTTAGTGAGGCCCATTCTAGACTTCATCCAGGTAATGTTTGATATCTTGAACTCTCTTCTTTAGTTCTTCCTGTCACCGAGATCCTCAAAGTCTGAGGGAGTAGGCTAGGACTGGATCGTCTATGGAGGGAGAGCTTCTCGAATGTGCCTCCTCCCATAAGCTCCTACGAAAGGAGGAATGAGTTGCAATGATCGAAGGACGATGGTGGGAGATGGATCTTGGGCTTTGGAAGTGAGATCATCAACTGCGATGGGAGGGAATTGCTTGGGGGTTTGGCTCCATACATTGTCATTGCTGCTCCATCACTTGTTGGAGCTGTTGGACGGTGTTAGTCAATGCTTGGATCTAAGGAGCTAGAATATCGAGAGGTAGTGGGTCTATTGTGGTCGGAGATCGTACCGTCATAGACCCATAGGCATCACTACTCTAGTTGCAATGGATGGATCGTCGGTAAGAGGTGGCATATTTCTGCGCTCTTGTTCGTACCATTCTGTCTTTTCTCCCAAAGGGGATCGAATCCTTCCTATAGTATTAATTTGTTGTCATAAGACTCTAGAAGATTGCTGATGTGGCTGGAGCTGGATGCAGTCTAGATCCACAACATCGGAGGATATCTGTAAAGAAAGTCTACACTCACTGATAGTGTTCTGGTGGGGGACCTTCTGATGCTTAAGTTAGTTGGAGCTTTGAAAATAGTAGAGAGAAAAGAGAGTGAGTCCAGATCAGAAAGTGGTAAGAGTCCTTTATCCTCTTCCTCTCTACTTGTCCTTCTCTCCGGTTGCTCGTCCTTACCTACGGTTTTCCTTCATACCTCTTTTATATAGAGGCCGAGTCTAAAGGCCATTAGTCAGAATCTATGAATTTGTTAGGCTTAACTCCGTAGACCGTGAAGTTATGTTTTGGCCCTTTATTGAGGCAGGAATCTCTCTCGTCCCGTATGTATGGAGGTGGTTAATCATGTGTGTCAGGCGTAGGCTCCACCCATACAGCTGGTCGAATTGGTAGTCTTAGGTCTACACCTAATGTGACTTCACCATATCATCTTGAGTGCGTCCTAATGGAGGTGTGGTCCCAGTTGGCGGATCTCTCTTGCAATAGATGGCTATGGTTTAACATAAAATGTAGTTGCTTGTTTGAGTTTCCAAGGTAATGGTTGAGAAATTCCTATTTAACAAAGTAATCCACAATTGTAGACATAATTTATCTAGTACCTAAAATACCAAAGATTTTTTTTTGTAGTAGTGGGAGCCGACAGCTCTAGGTTATATATTCCAGTGGTAGTTGCCCCCACCACCCTAGCTCCGCCAATGGCCTTACCAATGCTTGTACATTCCTTGCCTAGATCTATTGATTTTGTTAGTTTCAATGCAAGAAGAATCTTTTTATTCATTTATTTTTAGTTAACATGTGAGAAGAAGGGTCCTTTGGTTCTTGTTTCTCACATGATTGGACAAACATAGCAATGGCTATGTTATAATGATCCATGACCTTAAGACGTAGGTAAAATCTACATGCATCATGCACACATTCATTGCATGCCTTCAAGGTTTTCAGAATCGGTGACAAGTAGTAGAGAGATTTTTAAAAAAGTTTTGGTTCATATGATTGGAAATAGAAAGAATGCATTTGGACAGAAGAATTTAATTAAAAATGAAGGCATGCTGTTAGAGTATTAAGTTGTGCAGTTATATAAACACATCAACATAAACGTGTGTATTTCTCCTTTTTCATGAACCGGCCGTAAAGAGTTACCATCTTGATATAAAATCAAAAATAAAATACCAAAATAGAGAGAATATTTTAATAGGACAAAAGAGTATGCTGGATGAAAGAATTAAATAAAAAGAAAGGAAGGGATGCGCACGTACAGATTATTTAGTTAGATTAGAGAAATTAAAGAAGTCCTTTTTTCACTGTTAAGGCTGGCCAAGTTGATGGAATATCATGAATATACAGCTTATCATCACAATTCTTCTCTTAGAACTAGGATTGAAGGAAGTATGATTAAATCCAATACTAACTCTATCAATTTGTATGGTCTTACCACCTTATCACATCAATTTCATTCTAGATATATAGCAAAACTCACCATATAATAATTATTCAACTAATAAAATACATTAAACGATACATATACTATAACTTATAATTTATTTCAAACTATTTTAACAGTTCATAACGAGCAAGGCTAGACTCTAATTAGATGGATATAGGATTAT
This sequence comes from Cocos nucifera, assembly GCA_006176705.1. Classification (NCBI taxonomy): domain Eukaryota; kingdom Viridiplantae; phylum Streptophyta; class Magnoliopsida; order Arecales; family Arecaceae; genus Cocos; species Cocos nucifera. The sequence goes on along the minus strand of QRFJ01002918.1, from coordinate 170,251 downwards.
GTGAATCTTCTTAACGTATAGATAGAAGACTCAAATATATTTAGGCTATTTTATAAGCCATCATCCTTTAGGTCGAAAGAATAGTGGCCTTTTAAGAAGTTCCCAATCTAATATTGGAGTTGGTTATGCTTATTTGAATATTGTTGATTTACTATTACATGATATAAAGTATTTTTTTGCAATGATTTATTTATTACTTATAAATACTTTCAACCGTTAAATTTTTGTTGGTCTATGCAGAAAATATCACATCGTTCAAAGGGACAAATTTCCAGGGCAAAAGGAAAGGTAAGGCCAAGACCATTGGTGATAATATTGAGCAAGTGGTTAAGAAACCGAAAGCATTTCTTCTAAAGATAGTGTTGAAAAATTAATGATTATTTTTTCTACCAACTTTAAGCCATGGAGTTGGTAGTAGATTTGTTCAAAAATAATTTCAATATTTTGGAGAAACTATCAATAGATAATTTTATGAAGTTCTCTGAATATTAAGTTTATTTGCATTGTAGATGATTAGACCACCATTAAATTATATCATCCCAGAATACATGTAGCAAAAACTATAATTGTACTAATATTTCAAAGTAAAGACTCAACATGATATCTAATTTTTTGAACTTGAATTGTATGTTGTATATATTTATTAGTTTCTCAACGCGTGTTCGTGTTGTGGTTTTTGTTGATATGCAATTTCTATATATAAAGAGGAGATATTATTGCATGCAAAAAATCATGATTTGTGTTTTTTCTTTGAGACCTTGTGGACCTAAGAGGTGGTTACTGTAACAAATAACTTCTATTTTAAACTTTATTGATCGAATGAACATAACTTCTATTTAGTGTGATATTATTTGTATTTGGAAGGGACAAATATTATATTTTTGATGCAAGACAACTAAGCATGAAAGATAGTTGGCAATGATTTTATATTCGATAATTTCACCATGGTAATCCACCAATATGAGATCCTAATGAGGTATTCAATCTAACTCGTGCATCACTCAAATATTATAGAGCATACATTTGGAGTTTGGAAGGATAAATGCGCTATACTCAATCTAATGCCTATGTATAAACTAGATGACCAAATGAAAACCATTGTTGCTATCATGAAAATTCACAATTATATTAGGAAGCATGCAAAATGTGATTAGAAATTTGATAAGACTAATTATAATGATGATTATATACAATTTATTGTGTTTGATGCTAACATTTTATAAAACCCACCAAACCTTGTGGTACAAAATGCTAGTTCCTGGCTTGAGTTCATGATAGTATATGTTATGAGTTAATATATGTATGTAACCATTCTTTTTTCTTTGATGAAATCTAAAAAAGAATTATTTTATTTTATTCTCATTAACTACATGCACGAGTATGTGTGGTTTAGTTCAAGTTAGTTTTGGATTAATCTTCAAACTGAACTGATTTGAATCAGTTATTTAAAAATACTGAAGCCAAAATCGAACCGACTATATAGAAAAATCATTTGAAAAAATTAATTTGGTTTGGTTCCATTTATCAGATTGTGGACTATTAGGCTTATGTCAAATGGACAGTTTATTGAATAAATAAAATGAGCTGCTATCTATTTTAAGTTTCAATCATGTTAAATGGGCAGCTTATGGGTTGGTTATACAGGCAATTTATGAATAGATTAAATGGGCTGAATGGGATAAGACTATAAATCTCTTTTAAATAATATGGTAGCTTATAATTTATCATTTATTTGTATATATATAAAGGGATCAATTTAGTTTAAATTAGATTTTTTAAAATTTAAAAAAAATTGAACCAATTTTTTTGGTTTTTAAAACTTTTAAATCAAAACTAAACTAAATATGAAAAATCTAATCTAAACCAAACCAAAATTTGCTGTTTGGATAGGTTTGTGGTTTGATCGATTTCATTGCATGCCCCTAGCTACATGCAAAAACTTGTATTATATGATTACAATTAAACTCTATTTGTATCATGGTATTCGATTACCTTATAGCCACATAATTTCATAGTTCTCTCTCGGCATCTATCTTTTTTGGTCAATTTGACAGCAAAACGCAACTTTTCGGTTTGTTAGTCAACACACAACAAATCACTTCTATAACTTTAAATTATATTTTAAATCTTCGTAGTCAAACACTTTTATAATAAAGCCAACAAAAAGTAGTTTTAACCATGAACATGGTTTCTCACAAAAGCAACTTTTATGACAAAAGCTATAGTACTTTTAAATGAAGCCTTAATGTATTATTATGATACAGATGAAACAGCAAGAATGGTACTTCCAAGATTTGGAAGATCATGAAAAAGTCAGGATGATGGCTCTTGAAGGTTAGGATCGGCTGGAGTTATATCTATCAAGATAGAGGGCTGACATACTGTCAGACTGGTTTAGATATTAGTTGAGCCAGCTCAAGTCAAAATTGAGCTAACTCTCTCAGGCAAATAAAAAACGTGTTTCGAAATTCTATGACTTGATAGACGGTCAAGTTGGCTCGAGTCTCCGTCAAGCTAGCTCAAACAAATGGATAGATGAGCATAGGATTTTCTATTTGATTTTGGATTGAATTTAATCCAAGAGATCTTAAGGTCTGATGTGAGAGATCTTAAGATAGCTAATTCATATATTGGACTAGGTATTTTGTCCAAGGGATGAGAGCATGCAAGATATAGGTGTAGATAGGCTTAGATGAGTGCTTTCATGTATGAGTTAGCCTAGGAAAGTTTTTTAGGACTGAATCTTGTTGGCTCAAGGCGCATATATATACTTTATATATATAACATTTTTTATGAGCAAAATAGAAATCTCTTTTCTCCCTAAAATCCTAGCTTCTTCTCTATCTCTCTCTACTGCCACCCAAATCTACCAATCATCTGATCTTCATCCTACTTGCTATCATCTCCAACTTATTTCCTCGGGGTTGGTAGAAGGTACAAAAGTTTTTACAGGTCTAGGAATAATTCATAACAAATGATATCAGAGCTCGAGTTGTGTGGAAGGAGGAGAAGATGCTAAAAGTTGAAGATCTTTAGGTACTGTAAATTCAGTAAGGCCCTGTCAAGATATTTTTCAAATTTCTTGGATTTTGCATTGCATTTTGGCCTTGGATCCAGTCATAGAAAGCAACGTGAAGGTCTATTTTGAGAAGTTCGATGGGAAAGAAAACTTTTTCATGTGGAAAGTTCATGTGGAAAATCTTTTGGTTCAAGTTGACTTGGATCAGGCATTGGATAAGAAGCCTGAAGGGATGTCAGATCATCAATGGATGTCCCTACAAAAAAAGACTTGCTCTGTGATCAGAGGATGCTTGGCAGATGCGGCACTCTATTTAGTTTTAGAGGAGAGGACTTCGAGAGGTTTGTGGTCGAAGTTGCAGACTATGTATATGGGAAAAAATATATGCGATAAGCTGATGTTGAAGAAGAGACTGTATAGCCTTCAGATGCAGGAAGGCAGAGACGTTTTGGTTCATATCCAGAAGTTCAACCAGATGTGCAATGAGTTGCTAAACATTGGGGTGAAGATGGAGGAAGAAAATAAATCGTTGCTTCTGTTATGCTCGTTACCCTCATCCTATGATCCATTAGTAATGATGCTGCTCTATGGCAAGGAGACCCTGGAGTATGAAGACATGGTCTTGATGCTATGAACCAACGAACAGCTGGAGAGGTTGACCAAGAAAGGTGTTCCCTAGGAGGGCTTGACCATGAGGGAGAGACCTGAAAGATCAAAGGAGAAAGGCAAGTCAAGGGGACAGTTAAAATCTGGAAGAGCAAGAACAGGAAGGAAGCCAGGTGCTACAAGTACAATGCGATCGGGTATTTCAGACATGATTGCTTGTAGTAGAAGAACAAAAAGAGAGAGAAGAGTGGATCTAATGTGTTGAGTATGGTGGCTGATAGTGAGGTAAAGGATGACCTCTTGGTTGTATCAGATGATCACAGAAAATACATAGATGTATAGATCCTAGATTCAGCTTGTTCACATCACTACACCCTAAACTAGTCTTGGTTTGTTTCATACACTAAAATTGATGAGAGAAGCGTAACACTTGGAGATGATCACCCATGTAGAGTTGCTTGTATTGGGAGTGTCCGGGTGAGCATGTTTGATGGGATGGTGTGGACTTTCATAAATGTGAAGCACATCCCAGATCTGAAGAAAAATCTCATATCATTGGGCTATCTAGAGTGGAATGATTGTAGCTTTAGTAGTCATACCAAGAATGAAGTTCTTAATATCTCCAATGGTATTATGATGGTGATGAGAGGTAGAAGGATGGAGAATAACCTCTATAGGTTGGAAGGATCTGTGGTAACTCGAGAATCTGATGTAATAGCTACAGTGCAGGATCAGTAAGAAGCTCGTCGATTGTGGCACTACCGTCTAGGCTACATGGGTGACTGTGGGATGAAGGAGTTGAGCAAGCATGGTCTAATTTCAGATATAGATGAAGGTGTTATAGAGGTATGTGAGCCATACCAGATGGATAAATAGAAAAAAGTGTAGTTTGCCATTAGTTCAGCACGTAGTGTAGCCCCATTGGAACTAGTTCATACTGATGTATGGGGACCAGCTCCATTTTCAGCTAGAAACAAGGCAAGATACTTCTTAACATTCATAGATAATTTCTCTTGGAAGGTATGGGTCTACTTTATGAAGATAAAATCAGAAGTCTTCTCTAGATTTAAGATATGAAAAGCTGAGGTAGAGAAGAAGACAGGTCAGAGCTTGATGTATCTACGATCAGACAATGGTGGAGAATATACTAGCAAAATATTCTAAAATTTTTGTGAGGAGTGTGTCTTTAAAAAAAACTTCTCGATGAAAGAAACTTGATAAGTACCATAAATTCATCAATAAAAATATTAATTTATAAAAATTTTTAAGAATTAATTATCAATTTATATATATTTTTAAAAAATTAATATTTTTATTAATTAAAAAATTAATTAAAAAATAATAAAAATTAAAAAATAAAATTTTATCATCAATGGAAAGAGCTTATTTTTTTAACCACAACGAAATAAGTTTCGAGCAAAATGGAGCTAAAACGGAGAAGATATGAATTTCTAAAAAAAATAAAATAAATAAAAAATAAATAAAAAATAACATACAGCTCAGTCGGCTCAAGCCACCATGCTATATCAGCCGACGCGTTATGCACCGAGCAAAGCCGACAAAGCCAATGCGCCAAGCCAGCCATGCTAACCGACTCAGTCGTAGAAGCCGTCAGCCAGTCCATGATTCAGGTATGGACCGTCAGCTCAGTAGAAACCAGTGAATCATGGAGCGACACGTGATGGACCTAGACCCTTAAAGGGTTCACAGAAAATCTATCGTAGCTCATAGGGTATTTTGGACTTTTCACTCGATGACAGGAGGTGCTGATTCATTGCGGTGTGTAGTGCAGCTGGTCCATGCGGTCCATGGGAACAGTAATTATGCGATCGTGCGGCTCGGTTGCTTACGGTCAAGATCGAATGGTGGAGGGAATTTTCTACTTTAGGCTTCACACGGATTGCCATCCAATGACAGAGCTCGATCCAAGGGATGATCCAACGATGGTGAGAGCACCCGACGGTGATCAGGACTCCCAATGCACGATCAGCGATCAGATTTTCTCCATCAATGCGCAATCAATGGCCAGAATTTAATCCGATCTGATCTAGGCCGATACGCATCCAATTTTGGCATTTTTTGGACTATTTGATCCATATCTGATGGCCAGATTTCATCCAGAGCAATAGAATTCATCTAGGACTCCTTTTTAATCCGATTTTCACTTAGATTCCTCTATATTTTGATGATCAAAGACCTCCTTAGTCCTACATTGCCTCCAGAAAAAGTCTCCAGTCCTCCTAACTCTATAAATAAGACCCCAGCCTTCCAGAATAGAGAATCTAGGGTCAAGGTGAAGCTTGGGTATAGGGTGAAGCCAGGCTTTGAATTAGAGGCTGCTTCAAAGTAACGGATGTCGAGAAGAAGAGCTAGACCAATGCCGATCCAAGATCAGAGATTCAACCTATTTTAACTTCTTTTTTTATATATTTAAATTATGAAGTTTTTAATTAATGCAATATTTATTTTCATGTTCTTTAATTTCATGCTCTTTATTTTTATTATAATTTAATTTTTATATTTTAATTATTACTTTTTATTTTATTGCAAGTAGATGCTAAGATCTAACTAGTGGATCTTAATACGAAGTTTAAATTTCTACACCTTTTAATTTTTATCTTTTATTTTCCAACTTCACTTTCGATTTTAAAACTCTTTTCAAATCTTTTTCTTTAAAAAAAATCAAAGATTTTAAAACTAAAACACTATCTTTCCTGTGGATTCGATCTGACTCATTGCTAGCTATATATTTTTAATTATTTTAAGAAGTCAGATTAAACTGATAAACATGGTGTCTTAACGATAACATCGCGATCTTATCAAGTTGGCACTGTTATCGGGGAAGAATTAGATACTATTTTTTTATTAATTTCTTTAATTTTTTTATAAATTAATTATTAATAAAATTTTAATTTTTTTAATTTTCTATAAATATTGCTTACTAACTTTTCTTCTTTATTTTGTAGAAAAAAAAAGAAAATAAAAAGATTAGGACAAGAAGGAAGCTTCTAATCCCACTTGGTGAGATCAATCCTAACCCTAGTCCTCTTTTCTTTTTATTTATTTTTTTATTTTATTTTAAAATTAATTTTAAAAAATATCTATTTAAATCTAATTAAAAGCTCCATGATAAAATTAAAAATCCTAACTGTTTAGAGCATGCATCATATTTGTTTCATTTTTATTTTTATTTTTTTTGAAGATTGCTGAAGGTAAGGTAAGCCTTTTAGAATTTAATTAGTTGCATGTATCTAGTTTAAATTGCATAGAACCATTTGATTAAAATTTTTTTATGCATATTCATATTAAACCAAATTAAGGGCACAACCCAATTAAACAAGATAAGATAGAGATTTGATCATCCTTTCTTAGCTCACAAATAATCAACCAGCATCCTACATTGATCTAAGCCTTTAATTTTAAAATCAATTAGACATCAGCCCTAGGAGCTCGAGCTCAATAGGATAAGAAATCCTAAGAGTTGAACTAGATTAAAGTTAGTCAATTTGACTGGTGTCTAGGAAAGTAGTTCAGGAACGACTGGGTCCGAAGGAAGATGGTTTTTAATTAGTTTCATTAGCTTACCTAGCCAAGCATAATTGGTGTCTAAGGCAAGCAATGGGAGGACTCCCACCGATCTTACACTTATCTGGTTAGTTGATTGGTTGATCCTACACTTGGAGTGCTCGAAGGATGACTTAGAACAGTTGGAGCTGTCTAGGTCTAGGCTGATCTTAGATTAGGATTAATTTATTTGAAACTTGTTTGAAAATAAAAATTTTTACTTTAGATATTTTCAATCTCTATTTCCCTGATATAAGGTTGCCCTAGCATAACGGAAAGTTATGTTGCATGGTTGTCCTAGGATATGAAAAGGTTAAATTAACTTAGAACTTAAAAAAGAAAGTTAAAAAAAAAAGAAAAGATTGAGGACATTGAGAATATAGTGAATTCTCTAATACCCATGTGGAGAAGGATTTCAGGTCGACTAGTCAAAATAAATTTAGTTCCTATTTCAGATCCTACAACCTCAACATTCATAATGGATTTAACAAATCAGCCTCAGCCTCAAACCCTTAAGGACTTATGTTATCCAGTTGGTTCTGTCCAACCCTCTTGCATCAGGTTGCCCTAACCCATAGCAAACAACTTTGAAATTAAATCTTAAATCATTAACATGCTTCCAAAATTCATGAAAATAAAGGATGCATATATATTTATTAGGAAATTTGAAAAGGTTTGTGCAACCATGAAACTACAACAATTGTCAGAGGACGAAATCAAACTAAGATTAATCAATTTTGTCCTTAAGGATAATGCCAAAAAGTAGCTTTATAGTCTTCTAAATCAATCTATCACGATATGGGAGGGCTTTATGAGAATATTCTTAAAAAAAAAAATTTCTCATCATAAAATAACTAGAATTAGAAATAAAATAAACTAATTCTATCAACTAGCTAGTGAATTATTTTGAAAATACTTCGATCAATTCAAGAACCTCTTGACCCAATGCCCACACCATGGAATAGAAACTTGGAGGCTATGCCAAATAATTTATGAAGGGTTAGATTCAAATTCTTGAATAATGCTAGAGTCCATGTGCTAGGGACAATTTATGTATAAAGAATCAAATGAAGCCTGGTAATTTCTAGAAGACCTAGTCGAAAAAAGTTTACAATAGAAAATAACTAGAAAACCAAAAAAATCCACACCTTCAAGAGGTGGAATATACCAAATTCAAACCTTCCTAGTTGCAGAAGCCAAAATTGCAACTTTGACATATAGGTTAGAGGCCTTAAAATTTTAAAGATCAGTCAGTGTGAACCAAGTGTCTGCACCCATCTACAATGGATGCAATACACCAGACCATATTCTTGAGGAATATCCCCTCCCAATGAACCAATTAAACAATTGATGTGCACAAGTAAATGCCACATATCAGAGACCGTTGAACAATCCCTATGCATCCACTTATAACCCATGTTGGAGGAATCATCCAAATTTTTCATGGTCACAAAATCCAAATGTAGGCGGTCCAAGTTTCAATCAGCAGAACCCAAGGTCTAATCCTATGATAAACACCCTACCACCACCAGACTTTAATATTAATGAAAAGAAACTTAGTTCTTTAGAGAAAAGCCTGGAAGCCCTAGCCAAATCTAATGTTGACACCAATGCCACCTTAAGCAATTTCATACAAACCACGAGCCAAATTCTGAATTTAAATTCTTAGGCCATAGCCCGCTTGAAAATGTAAGTGAGTCAGCTAGCATCTACCATAAGTGAACATGAATGAGGTAGGCTACCTAGCCAATCTGAGCCCAACCCAAGGAATCAAAATGGTAGACCATCCCAAGAAAATTAGGTTAATCAAGTTAATGCTATTCATTCCTTGAGATCAAAAAAATAAGTGGATAATAAGGTAAATATATCTGACACTAGAGAAGACTTGAGTGCTGAGTCTATTGAGCCACCCAATGAACAATCTATCTTATAAACTCAAGCTTCTGAAACTGATAGTGCACCAAACTAGATGCCCACAATCTCTAGAGCTCCTTTCTCGAATCGATTAAGGTCTAATAAACAATCGAAACATTTAGATAAAATGTTAGAGGTATTTAAACAAGTTCAAGTAAATATTTCTCTACTAGACATGATCCAACAAGTTCTGACTTATGCCAAATTCTTAAAAGATCTTTGCATCAAGAAAAAGATGACTAATGTATCAAAGAGAGCTTTCTTAGCAGTAAGTGTGAGTTCATATTTGTTAAGTCATATGCCTATAAAGTACAAGGACCCAGGGTCTCCAACAATTTCATGTGTCATAGGAGAAACCCACATTGAGAAGGCATTACTTGATTTAGGAGCCAGTGTAAATATTTTGCCCTATTCAGTTTATGAGCAATTAGGATTAGGAAAGCTTCAGCCAATAGGGATCACATTATAATTAGCAGACCGATCTTTTAAGATCTCCAAGGGAATGGTAGAAGATGTTTTGATTAAGATTGGAAATTTTATCTTTCCAGTTGATTTTGTCATTTTGGAGACTGAGCCAATATCAAATTCTAAGGATCAAATCTCAGTGATTTTAGAAAAACCATTCCTAGCTACTGGAATGGGCTTATGAAACTATCTTTTGGAAACATGACTATCGAGCTGAATATTTTCAATTTGGAACAGGAATCTACCAAGCATGCTAATATAAGTGTAGTCCAAGATGAAATTTATGAACCCATAGATATTAGCGATGAGGAAGTCAATCTTGAATCTAGTATCTGACCAATCCATAAATATGAGAACCTAGATAAAATACTTAGAGATAATAAAATGGGAGTCTCCCATTGAATCACTCATAGAAATGACTAAACCATCACCTAAGTCATCAAAAGAAGAGGCACCCAAAGTAGAGTTGAAACCCCTCCCTGAGCACCTCAAGTATGTATATTTAGGTTCAGAGAAAATCTTGCCTGTAATTGTTGCATCAGACCTGAATCCTAACCAAGAGAAAAAATTATTAGCGGTCTTAAGAAAAAATCGAGAAGCAATAGGCTGGACCATGGCAAACATTAAAGGAATAAGCCCTTCCATAGTTTAACATAGGATACACCTAAAGGAAGAAGCTAAACCAACTTGAGATGCCCAAAGAAGATTGAACCCAGCCATGAAGAATGTAGTCAAAAAGGAAATTCTGAAGTTGTTGGATAATGGAATTATTTACCCCATTTCTGATTGTTCGTGGGTAAGCCCTGTACAAGTGGTACCAAAAAAATCTGGGGTAACAGTAGTCTACACTGAAGCTAATGAACTTATCCCAACTAGGACCCAAATGGGGTGGAGAGTCTGTATAGATTATAGAAAATTGAATGCAGCTATAAGAAAAGATCACTTTTCTTTGCCATTTATTGATCAAATGTTGGAAAAGTTAGCTGGACAAGAATTTTACTATTTTCTAGATGGATACTCTGGTTATAATCAGATCCCCATAGTCCCTGAAAATCAGAAAAAGACCACATTCACCTACCCATTCGAAATCTTTGCTTATAGGCATATGCCCTTTGGACTATGTTATACTCCAGCAACCTTCTAGAGATATATGATCAGCATGTTTTTCGATATGATTGAATGATTTTCAGAAATTTTTATGGATGACTTTTCTATCTTTGGACCTAGCTTCTCTGAATGCTTAAACCATCTAAGACTTATTTTAGGAAGATGTAAGAAGAAGCATTTAGTTCTTAATTAGGAAAAATATCAATTCATGGTTAGAGAAGGTATAGTTCTTGGCCATGTAATTTCAAAGAAAGGAATAAAAGTTGACAAGGCCAAAGTTGACTTGATTGCAATTCTTCTACCACCCAAGACTATTAAAGAAATTTGTTTATTTTTATGGCATGCTGGATTTTATAGAAGGTTCATATCCAATTTTAGCAAAGTGGCTTGCCCTTTGACGAACTTGTTAGCAAAAGAAGTGAAATTTGAGTTTACTTCTAAGTTGCTTGAGTCTTTTGAATTCCTTAAAAAGGCACTCATTTCAGCCCCCATCATTCATCCACCTATCTGGACCGAACCTTTTGAGCTCATGTGTGATGCATCTGATCATGCTGTAAGTGCAGTCTTAGGTCAAAAAATTAACAAGCTGTCGAGAGTTATTTATTATGTAAGCAAAACATTAAATGATGTGCAACTTAATTACACCATCATGGAGAAGGAATTCTTAGCTATTATCTTTGTCCTAGAAAAATTCAGGTCTTATTTGGTTGGATCTCATGTTATTGTCTATATTGATCACTCAACCATGGAACATCTCCTAGCAAAGAAAGATGCTAAGGCACATTTAATTCGATGGATCTTACTCCTTCAATAATTTGATCTAAAAATTAAGGACAAGAAAGGGACAGAGAATGCAGTTGCTGATCACTTGTTCCGATTCATAGTTGCACCATCTAACGAACCACCTATCAATGAGTATTTTCTAGATGAACAACTCATGTCGGTGGCCATTGAACCTTGGTATGTGGATATTGTGAATTATTTAGCCATTGTCAGGATAAACATAAATTCTTTTCCTAAGTAAAGTATTTCATTTGGGATGATCTATATCTGTTTAAATAGTATCCTGATCAGATCATTAGGAGGTGTGTCCCTGATAATGAGGTTAAAAGTATTCTGTCATTTTGTCATGACCAAGCATGTGGTGGTCATTTCGCATCTAAGAAGACTGCTGTCAAAGTACTTCAATATGAATTTTATTGGTCTAATTTATTTAAGGATACACATGTGTACTGTAAAAGTTGTGATTGATGCCTACAAATGGGTTGGATTATAAAGAGAGATATGATGCCACTCAATCCAATCTTGGTAGTTGAAATTTTTGATGTCTGGATAATTGATTTTATGGGACCATTTCCAAATTCCTTCGAAAATGAGTATATCTTAGTGGCTGTTGATTATGTTTTCAAGTGGGTAGAAGCTATTCCATGTAAGTCCAATGATAGCAAAGTGGTCATTAAATTTCTTAAGAAAAATATTCTCTCTCACTTTGGTACTCCTAGAGCAATCATTAGTGATCAGAGAATACTTTACCACATTAGTGAAGAAATATAATGTTACCCACAAGTTATCCACACCATATCATCCTCAAACTAGTGGGCAAGTTGAAGTATCCAATAGACAAATCAAACAAATCTTGGAGAAAACTGTTAATGCCAATAGGAAGGATTGGTCTGTGAAATTAGTTGATGCACTTTGGACTTATCGTACTACCTACAAGACCAACCTAGGAATATCTTCTTATAGGATTGTATTTGGAAAACTATGTCACTTACCTGTTGAGTTAGAACATAAAGTCATGTGGGCAATAAAGAAATTAAATATGGACCTAGACGTAGCCAAAAACCATAGGAAGCTTCAGATCAATAAATTAGAAGAACTGAGAAATGAAGCTTACGAGAATGCCAAGGTATACAAGGAATGGATGAAAGTATTTCATGATCAAGTAATTCATAGAAAATTTTTTACTCTTGGACAAAAAGTTCTTTTGTATAATTCAAGGTTATATCTTTTTTTTGGAAAGCTTAGGTCTAGATGGACAGGACCTTTTTTTGTTAAAGAAGTTTTTTCATACGGGGCTGTCGAGATTAAAAACCCAAGAAATGGTGTTGTTTTCAAAGTTAATGATCAACGATTGAAACCATTCTTCGAATTACCCATAGAATCTATAAAGGAAGTCATGGTTTTTTATGAACCAACATATCTCGATTAGTCTGTTGTCACTATTTAGTCCGGTTGAAGATTTTAAATTTAGCACTCCTGGGAGGCAACCCAGCTTCTTTCTTTCTAATTAGTTTTCTTTTTAGCATTATCCGATCAAATAAGCTTCATTGAATAAGTTGGAGGAAGAGTTTAAATTTTTAAAGGCATGTGCTGGATCAAAAATATAGTCAGGTGTATTCTTTCATATTCTTTATTACATTCTTTATTTTTTTCTTCTCCATTAAGGACAATATCGATTAAGTTAGGGGAGAGAAAAATAAAAATTTTAAAATTTTAAGTCCTCAAAAAAGTTAGTATTTAATATTTAGACACTTGATTATGCTTAAGAATTGAATTAAACTAAGCATTTTTAAAAGAAAATTGATGCATAGATCAGAGAATCTATGAGATATTGAGGAATCAAGTATTAAAAAAATTCAATAAAGAGTTAAGTCTAGAACATAAAAGGTTTTTCTTTTGAGCATTTCTAATTTTTCTACTAGCATTAAAGAAAAATCTACTTTTTATAGTTTTTGTGCAGGGTAACTATATGTTTCTTCATATAAAAAATTTTTTAAAATAGTTTTCAAGTACTTTTCACCGAGTAACCAGGCCTCTTTGCCTAAGCAAGTATTGAATTTCACGTCAAAAGGTGGGAAGGGCAAAGAAGCTTATTGTAAAGCTAGTCTTAACTCGTAGTCTGTTTGACTCAAGCTAGTAAGTTCGAGGGGTATTCTATACCTAATGCCTTAAAGTCAACTGGTTTGGGAGTCATTGGCCCAAGACTCGCTACATGGATCAAATAGAAAGCTTAAGGAGTTAAGACACTCAATAGTGATACAACATTAAAAAAAAAAAATAAAATAATTTTCTACTGAGTAATCGGATCTCATTGCCTAAGTAAGTAATAATATTCGCATCAAAAAGTGGGCAATATAAAAATAAAAATTAATAAATGAAGGACAGAAGTAGCAATATACTTACCTATATGAAAGTTTAGATAAATCAGAGATAAAGATAGGATAATTTAGAAAAAATTTAAAAAAATTTAATATTCTTTACTTAATTTTTTTATTGATAAGTATTAATATCCTAATGATATACCTCACTTATACTTTACTGAATATCAATGACTATTTAAAATTCGAAACTTTAAAGTTAAAAGATATTTAAAACTAAATTCTTTCTTTGCTCGAGGGCGAGCAAAGCTTAAGTGGGGGGTTATGATAAGTATCATAAATTCATCAATAAAAGTATTAATTTATCAATTAATTTATATCAATTTTTAAAAATTAATAATCAATTTATATATATTTTTAAAAAATTAATATTTTTATTAATTAAAAAATTAATTAAAAAATAATTAAAATTAAAAAAATAAAATTTTATTATTAATGGAAAGAGCTCATTTTTTTAATCATAATGAAATAAATTTTGAGCAAAATAGAGCTAAAACGAAGAAGATATGAATTTCTAAAAAAAATAAATTAAATAAAAATTAAATAAAAAATAACATACGGCTCAACCGGCTCAAGCCACCACGCTATATCAGTCGGTGCATCCAAATGTATCAAGCCAAGCCGATAAAGCCAGCACGCCAAGCCAGTCACGCTAACCGACTAAGCTGCGAAAGTCGTCAGTCAGTCCACGATCCAGACGTGGACCGTCAGCTCAGTAGAAATCGACGAATCATGGAGTGACACATGGTGGACCTAGATCCTTAAAGGATTCACAAAAAATCTATCATGGCTCATAGGGCATTTTGGACTTTTCACTCGACGATAGGAGGTGCTGATTCATTGCGGTGTGCGATGCAGTCAGTCCATGCGGTCCATGGAAACAGTAATTGCATGATCATATGGCTCTATTTGCTTGCGGTCAAGATCGAATGGTGGAGAAAATTTTCTACTTTAGGCTTCATGCGCATCGCCATCCAACGGTAGCGCTCGATCTAAGGGATGATCCAACGATGGAGAGAGCACCCGATGGTGATCAGGACTCCCAATGCACGATCAGCGATCAGATTTTCTCCATCAACATGCAATCAATGGTCAAAATTTAATTTGACCTGATCTAGGCTGATACGCATCCGATTTTGACACTTTTTGGACTGTTTGATCCATATCTAACGACTAGATTTCATCCACAGCAATAAAATTCATCCAGGACTTCTTTTAATCCAACTTTCACTCGAATTCCTCCATATTTTGATGATCAAAGACCTCCTTAGTCCCACATTGCCTCCAGAAAAAGTCTCAAGATCCCAGCCTTCCAGAATAGAGAATTTAGGGTCAAGGTGAAGCTTTGGTATAGGATGAATCCAGGCTTTGAATTAGAGGCTGCTTTGAAGCAACGAATGCCGAGAAGAAGAGCTGGGCCAATGTCGATCCAAGATCAAAGATTCAGCCTATTTTAATTTCTTTTTTTATATATTTAAATTATAAATTTTAATTAATAGAATATTTATTTTCATGTTCTTTAATTTCATGCTCTTTATTTTTATTGTAATTTAATTTTTATACTTTAATTATTACTTTTTATTTTATTGCAAGTAGATGCTAAGATCTAATTAGTAGATCTTTGTATCAAGTTTAAATTTTTACATCTTTTAATTTTTATCTTTTATTTTCTAACTTTATTTTTGATTTTAAAACTCTTTTTAAATAAAGATTTCAAAATTAAAATACTACCTTCCCTGTGGATTCGATCCGACTTACTACTAGCTATGTATTTTTAATTATTTTAAGAAGTCGGATTAAACTGATAAACATGGTGTCTTAACGACAACATCGTGATCTTATCAAAATTCCTCAGTAAAATGGGGAGGCCAAAAGGATTAACAGAACTCTTTTAGAAAAGGCATGGTGCATGAGGTTGCATGTAGGGCTTCCGAAGGCATTTTGGATTTATACAATAGATGCAGCCTATTATTTGATGAATCGGTAGTCTCATACAAAGTTAGATGGTGGTATTCTAGAGGAGAGATGGTCTGAAAGAAAGATTGGGCTGAGCCATCTAAGGATATTTGGGTGCACAGCATTTATGCTCATTGGTGCTGGTGAGTAGAGCAAGTTGGATGCCAGGTCATGAAAGATGTTCTTAAGATATCCATGAGGAGTTAAGGAATACCAGCATGGGATCCCTTAAAGAAGAAGGTCATCATTAGTAGGAATATCATCTTTGATGAGAATTCAGTTCTTCAGAGGCGAGATGCCATAGAGGATCAGTAGGTGCTGTAGGAGGTCCAGCAGGGCTGCACTGGACAGCTAACATCTTATTCTATTTTACTACTTACAGGTACATCAGAAGAACTTGAAATTTAGGTGGAGCACTCATCGAAGGTATCCCCATAGGTGGAGAGAGCTCGAATGGATGAAAGAAGCCAAGAGGACTAGCAAAAGCAAGCTGGACCTAGGACGGATATTGAGGTTGCATTGCATAAGCCTAAAAGGAACATCAGGCAACTGAAATGATACAGCTTTGAGGATATGTTGTCATATGCCCTGGTGATAGAAAATGGGGACCCCTACAGCTATGACAAGGCTATGGATAGCTAGGACAGAGAGAGATAGGTCCAAGCAATGTCCGAAGAGATAAGTCTCTTCACAAGAACGAGACGTGGCAATTGGTGCAGTTGTCACAAAGAAAGAAATCTATTGGTTGCAAGTGGAATTATCAACGCAAGGAGAGGCCTTCAGAGAAGAGAGGTATCAGATATAAGGTGAGGTTAGTAGCCAAGAGATACTCTTAGAAAGAAGGCATTGACTTTAGCAAAGTATTTTTTCTCGTCGTTAGGCATACTTCCATTAGGATGATGCTGAGCATCATGGCAGCTCAGGACTTGGAGCTGGAGCAGATGGATATCAAGATGGCATTCTTCTATAGACATTTGGAGAAGAGCATTTACATGGAGCAGCCACCAGGGTTCCAAGAGCTAAGAGCAGAAGGTAAGATTTGTTTTCTATAGAAATCATTGTATGAGTTGAAGCAATCACTGAGGCAATGGTATAAATAATTTGACTCTTATGTAAGAAGCATTGGACTTTTTAGTTGTGAGTATGACTCTTGTGTGTATGTTAAATCTTTGGAGGATGAGTCTAGGATGTTCCTACTCTTGTATGTGGATGACATACTTATAGTATGCAGAGCAGGAAAGTTGTACAGAAACTAAAGGCAACCTTATTTCGAAAGTTTGAGATGAAGGATTTGGGACCTACAAGGAAGATCTTAGGCATGAAAATCTTCAAAGATCAAGCCAAGCAGGTGCTACATTTATCTCAGGAAGGCTATATCAGGAAGATTTTGGAGAGGTTCGAGATGAAGGGAGCAAGACCGGTGGAGCTACAACTTGCCAGGCACTTCAGACTCTTGAAGATGATGTCACCACAGACTGAGGTAAAGACTCAAGAGATGGAGAAAGTACCATATACCTCTGGTGTCAGAAGCTTAATGTATGCCATGGTGTATTGTAGATCGGATATCACCCATATAGTGAGCCAAGTCAGCAAGTTCATGGCACAGCCTGGTAGGGAGCATTGACGAGCACTGAAGTGGATCTTTAAGTACTTGATGGATACTATTGGAGTTAATATCTACTATGGACAGAAAGATGGAGCTGAGGAACTTTCTGACGTGTCCAAGGAAGCTCAAGAGTAGATATGGAGGTTTGTAGATGTAGATTTTGGTGGAGACATGGACTTTTGGTGGTCAACAATAGGTTTTGTGTTTAGCTTGTTTGGAGGTCTGGTTTTGTGGAGATCGTGCTTGTAACACATCACGGCGTTATCCACTATTAAGGCAGAATATATTGGTGTCACGGAGATAGCGAAGGAAGCTTTATGGCTGAAGGGCATAGCATTGGAGATGGGTCTCATGCAGAAGGCTGTCAAGATGCACTGTGACAGTCAGAGTGCACTGTTACTTGCTTAGAACTGTATCTATCATGCGAGGATAAAGCACTTCGACATCACATACCATCGGATCAGAGAGCTTGTGGAAGAAGGCTAGGTGGAGCTGATGAAGGTCCACATCAAGAAGAATCCAGTGGATGCACTGACAAAAATACTTTCACGGGATAGTTTTTGCAGATGTATGAAATTGATATGTTTGATTGATAGGATAGAGTTGCCTCAAGCCTTAGAGCACCAAGGTAAAGATTGAAAGAGTAAGGATGGTGCTCCCAAGACTTGGGAGATCATGAAGAAGTCAAGGTGGTGACTCTCGAAGGCTAGGATCGATTGGAGTTGTATCAGCTGAGATAGAGGGCTGACACACTACTATTGAGCTATCTCGGATACGAATTGAGCTGGCTTGGATTGAGATCGAGCCAGCTCAGGCTAAAATCAAGCTGGCTCTCTCAGGCAAATAGAAAATGTATTTTGGGATTATGTGGCTTGACAGATGGTCGAGTTGACTTAAGTCTCTGTCGAGCTGGCTCTAACAGGCGGATAGATGAGCATGGAATTTTATGTTTGGTCTTGCATTGGATTTAATCCAAAAGATCTTAAGACCTGATTTGAGAGGTCTTAAGGTGGCTAATTCATATATTGGGTTAGGTCTTTAGTCTAAGGGGTGAGAGCATGCAAGATATGGGTGTATAAGGGCTTGGGTGAGTGCTTTCATGTATGAGCTAGTCTAGAAGAGTTTTTTAGGGCTAAGTCTTGTTGGCTCAGGGTGCATATATATACTTTGTATATATAATATTTTTGATGAGCGGAACATAAATTTCTTTTCTCCCTGAGATCCTAGCTTCTTCTCTATCTCTCTCTACTGCTGCCCAAATCTATCAATCATCTGATCTTTATCCTGCTTGCTATCGTCTCTAACTTGTTTTCTCAGGATTGGTAGAAGGTACAAGTATTTTCACAAGTCTGAAAATAATTCATAACAAAGAATTTGTATACATTGGTTATCACGTACACAAAGTCAATTGAAAAATGTAAGGTAGTGGGTTATAAGTACTAATAAGATTCTTTTAAGTTGATATATTTTTGCTAGGATGATCAAGATAAGGGAAGAGTGAGTTCTGTTGCGATTCAATATCATCCTATTGCGGATCTGGTCCACTTGTTGGGGTAGAAAGAAAAAAGAAATAAAAATAATACAATCAAATACGTGAACTAGACCAAAATCTATCTTCATGAGGCATGCAAAGATTTCACTATGAGAAAAAAAAAGTACAAGAGAAGATCCTCATACTCTCAATCTTTTATATACAAATCTCTCTCAACTAGAAGCTCTCACCTCTCATCCCTTACAAGAGCTCTCTCTCTCTCTATGAGACCTTTTGAAATGACTGTTGTTCGCTACCTAGTAATCTGCCTGAAGCTTTCTACTTCTTCTTTCTTCTTGCTTCTATTCTCTACTAGCATCCTTCAGGATCTGCTGCCTGCTATCTAGATCTCTGAATCTTTGCCTGCTTCAAGACCTCTGCTATCTGCTACTACCACTGGATGCATCCATCTACTGCCCATATGTATTTTTAAAGGCCTCGGATCAGTTCAATTTGAGTCCAATTCAGAGACTTTTCTCCAATTCAAAGTCAAAAAACTCTCTAACTATTGGATGATGACCGCAAAGTTCCCTAGCCACAGGATCGTGCCTTTTTGGATCTATGGACTGTGCATAGACCGAGTCCATGGTGAACCCAACCAACCATCGTACACCATGCTATCTGAAATATCCAAAATGCTCGGTATGCCATGTTTTCACGTGGTAAACCCATTAAGGATCCACCATGGACAGCATGTGATGTCGATCCACCATGGACCGCATGTGATGCCGATCCACCGTGGACTGCATCAAACTAGTGCACGCCCTCTACGCAAGCCCATGATGGGCCTGCCCACATGTTGGGCCACCTGCATGCACCCATGTTGGGCCACGCACCTACTGGGCTGTGCCTAGCTTGCAGGCCCCACTTCTGCAGGCCGGTCCATGGCCTGTTGTGGCTTTGGATGTCTTTCTGCATTTTTTGTCGCTACGATCTTTGCTATAGACTTCTTGCGGATAGAATTTAAGACATTTTTTCTGATAATCTCCATCTCAACTCGACATTCAGTCTCCTCCTAACTTTGAAAGCTTTCTAGATGATCTTGTCCCCATGCCCTGGGGCATACACCTGCTGATCATGGATGGATAAATATGAAAGTTGAGCCAGACTGCGCGATTCCATCTCCATCATATGCTATGCTCCGTCTGATCTTAGATCTGCTCAGGATAGTCTCCTGCATTAATAGAAACTTTACCTTGTGATGTTGCATGTCGTCCTCCTGAGTCTTGCATCTTATGCCTAATCCTCCTATATTTGGAGCTCCATCTTGTACTGGATTTCCACTAGCTTCTGAAGCTTCATCGCACACTAGGCTTCCTACTAGATAGTAATATCCTCTCATCCTCTTCTTTTCCTCTAGAATAACCCTATCATCGTGCAAGATCTTCAGGATTCAATCACCAGCTATCCATCTATAGTCGTTTGAATCCAGTCTGCTTAGTGAGAAAAGATTTTGCTTAAAATTGGATATGTATCAGACCTCTCCTAATCTTCTCATTGCACTATCATGAGTCCTCTAGCTGATCTTTTCGATGTCTTTAATCACACATCTCGATCCATCTGGTAGATCAATAGTATCCTTACTGCTTTTTAGGGAGTCAAATAATTTCTCTCTACAACAAACATGATGGGTGCATGTAGAATCTAAAATTCACTGTTAAAAAAAAGTAGATACCACATCATTATAGACCATCACTGTAGTAGCCCTCATCCATTTCTAAGTTAAGGGCAATCTCTGACATGATATCCTAACTTATCATATCGGTAGTATTTGATCTTGCTAGGATCCCTCATCTTGGACTTGGATCATCCTCTTTGCGATCCTTTGTCGCTCCTTTTTCTGCTACCATCACCTCCAAATACCATCAAAATCGAGTTGTCATTTGAACTCGAGGCTCAGTTTTTCCTCCTGAGAACCTCCTTTTGAAATAGGGCAAAAGTCATCTCTTCGATCTTGATGTTGCTCTTCCTTACTAGAAGAGCAGTCACCAAAGATTCAAAAGAAGAGAGAAGCAATGAAAGTAAGACCAACACCCCGATCTTCTTCTCAACTTTCTTTCCAATCCTGAGAAGATCGGTGAGAATCTTCTGAAAGTTACTAAGATGTTCCTATACGCTCTGTCCCTCAATCATCCATAGCTGATAGAACTGCTTCTATAGGAAAAGCACGTTGGTGAGTGACTTCATCATATACATCTTCTCGAACTTTGACCACATTACGATCAGAAAAGTCTCTCTAAGTACATGGATCACCATATCATCTACTAGGTATAAGCAGATCGTACTCACCACTCATATCTGGAGCTATCTCTAATCATTCACCTCCATGATAGCCGGCATCTCTTTATACAAGAGCATCGATTAATCCTTATTGGATGAGCACATCCTTCACCTTTGCTTGTCATAAGGAGAAATTACTCTTTCTATCGAACTGGTTGATCTCCATCTTGATTGACCTTGATTTCTCTATCTTCTTCAATCTTGATTACTACTACCACAACCAGCGCTCCGATACTGTCTAGCTTTAATACTAATTATTGGGGTTCAATACCATTCAATTGTGGATCTGATACCACTTATTAGGATAGAAAGAAAGAAGAACTAAAAATAACACACAATCAAGTACGTGAATTAGATCAAGATCTACCCCATAGGACATGTAAAGGCTTCACTATAAGAAAAGAACAAGTACCATAGGAGATTCTCACACTCTCAACCCTTTATATACAAATCTCTCTTAACTAGAAGCTCTCACCTCTCACCCCTTATAAAAGCTTTCTCTTTCTAGGAGATTTTCTAAAATGATCGCTATCTGTTGCCTAGCAGTCTGCCTGAAGCCTTCTGCTTCTGCTCTCTACTGACACTTTTCAAGGTCTATTGCCTGCTATCTAGATTTCTAGACCTCTGCTTGCTTCAAGGCCTCTACCATCTGCTATTGCCATTGATGCATCCATCTACCGCCCACAAGCCTTTTTTAAAGGCCTTGGATCAGTTCAATTTGAGTCCAGATCGGAGACTCTTCTAGGATTCAAAGTCAAAAAACTCCCTGACCATTGGATGATGACTGCAAAACTCCTTGGCCATAGGATCGCGCATTTTGGACTTGTGGACTGTGTATAGACTGAGTCCATGGTGAACTCGGCCAACCACTGCATGCCATGCTTTTTGAAATATCCAAAATACCCCATACGCTGTGTTTTCACATGGTAAACCCATTAAGGGTCCATGATGGACCGCATGTGATGCCGGTCCACAATGGCCCATGTCAAACCAATGCATGCCATGTGCATGCGCCCGTGTTGGGCCGCATCTACACATGCTTGTGCTGGGCTCGCCCGCACGTTCGGCCACCTGTATGTGCCTGTGCTGGGCTGTGCACCCACATGCGTTGGCCTGGGCTACGTGCCTGCTAGGCCATGCCAAACTCGTGGGCCCCACTCTTGCGGGCCGATCCATGGTTTGTTGTATTCTTGGGTGTCTTCCTGGACTTCTTCTCACTGTGGTCTTTGGGCTTCTTGTGGATCGAATTCAAGATAGTTTTTCTAACAAGTTCTTCCTAGTCTAACATGTCTTTTATTCTACAATCAAAGATCAAAGATGCGCATTGGATGTCTTAAAGGAGAGACATGCATTTTCCTTCCAAAGAAATGGAAACAAAGGTCAAATCCATTTAACAATTGAGTGTTTACTTTGATAGTATAATCTTTTATCTTTTGGATGAGAAGTTGGGGCTGATTCCAAGAGGCATCGGCCCTTATTTTGGCTTATGTAAAAGGTTTTGATTCCTCAAGCACAAGCTCAATCAGCTCACGAGCCTAGGTTCTCATCTGGATGATGTGAGTTGTGGTCAAATTTGAGTTAGCTCTAGGTCTCTCCTATCTTTTTTTTTTGAAAAAAAAAAAATCTATTCAGCATGTATCTTGAGAATAATTGAATGGCATCCTCGTGAGGAAACCTTCTGCAATTCCATCTATTGTGATAGAGCCAACCTAAAATATGCCTGTGACATCTCATGAACTAGCATACAACCCCCATAACGCATGGGGTGTGCTTTTTTCTTTTTTTCCAAATTTATTATATTGTATGCATCTATTTCATTATTTATTATATTTTATTTATCTAGGGTCTTTTACCTAAACTTCATATATATTTTTATAAAACTCCTAAAGCTCAACTTAATTCTATATAATACAAACCATTTGGGTGCAACATTACCTTATGAAGAAGAGGAAAGAAAAATCTCACTTCCGCCCTTCACGGCTTATGTTTTTCTCAACTGATCACTAAATCACTCACTTGATCTTATTGTCTTACATCACACTAAATTGTTGTATTAGCATCAAATCTTTATACTTTCCAATAGATGGCTCTCTATACTGTTCCAAAATTACAAACGCTCGGAATTCAAGAATCCTTACATGGTTATGAACCCATCTACTAAACTTTTACCCAATATCTTTTTGTTTATATACTCTAGATTTAGATCAAAGAATCCCACTAATACATATATAATGCACAGACACAAAACTCACCCTTATGTTTTAAAGCCACCCTTCCTAGATAACTAAGATAGCTTTATCCACATTACATTTATTTGGCCTAGAATAGAGGTCTAAGGATAGAGTATTCCCATCTTTCCTTAATATCTCTTTAGTGTGAGCATGGATAGCTAAAATGTGAACCGCTATTCAACCTAGTATTCTTATAAGTATCATATAAAAGTTTCAAACATTAAAAGATGCTTTGCTAATTAACTTCATTTTACCTACCAACTGTCCATTTTATGATACAAAGTAATATAAAACCCTAACATGATGAAGTGTTTCTTCCTATTTAACATGGAAGCTAAGCAAACCAAGGTTCTGATAAAGGATGTGAATATGATGATACTTGTAAGATATAACAAAACATGTAACATACAACTCAAAATGTTTTAATGCATCATATTAATGATTCATAATGCTCATCACTTTGGGCCTCCATAACTCATGGATGATAAATTTGAAGCCTATGCGGAAGAAACCCATGAAAGAATACAATAGCCCAGCTCACATGCATGGGATCCACTAACCAGGTGCATGGTCTGCAGTGTGCACTGCCTAGCAGGGCCTGCTTTGTGCTGGGCCAGCATGTGGGTGCACGGATGCACGGCCCAGAGCATGAGCGGTCTAGATCACACACGTGGCCCAGACCGCATGGCATCTCACAGTCCACTGCTACATGGCAAACCAACATGGCCCATGCGGTAGGCGTAGACCCTTAAGGGGTCTACAATTATTTCAACGCGGCATGCAGGGGCATTTTCAGGTTTTTGGGTGAGCTGGTGTGCACAGATTAGCTAGGAGACTTGATATGCCTAGTCTATAGGTAATGCACGGGCGTAGGATGTACGATCGAACAAATTTGATGGCTCCCGATGATGATCGAGTGGTCAGTAGCTTTAGTAGTTAAAGTGTGGCGTTATCCAATGGTGGGCGGTGGCTTTGATAGCTTCATCAGATGACCAGGATTAAAGCAAAGTTACAATCGAATATTGGAATTCATTTTGGACTCGATTTGGATTCTTTTTTTGAAGCCTTTTAAAACGCCTATGGCCATGCAGTAGAGAATATGTATCTAAAGTGGTGTGAGGCCCAAAAACAAAGAGTTTCTTGTATCCTTCTTTCCAATATTGTACCTTTTGTGCCATGGATTAATAGAAGAATCATCAAAGAGGTCTTGTCTATGGATGTAGGTCAATAATTGATAGGCCAAACGACATTATATCTAGTGTGCTCTTCTTGTTTCCTATTTTATTGCTTGATTATCTTCTCTCTTGTAGTCTTACGTTTGTTCAAGTTTCTTTTCTCTATAAAATGATCTGTGTTCCTGCTGTGTTTGTGTACCGTGTAGTTTGAGGTGTGCTCGGCAACCCCTCGCCCAATCTTTTCAATTTGGCATCAGAGCAGGGAGATTCTTTTGTAGTTGGTTTAATTTGAAACAATGGTGGGCAAGATGACGACAATGAAGCATAAGATACCAAGATTTGATGGATCAAACTTCGTACTTTGGAAGATGAAGATGCAGGCAGTATTAATTAAAGATGGTTGTGAAGTTACTTTGCAAGAAAAAGAATGTAAACCATAAGAGATAACGGATGGACAATATGAGAAGAAAGATAAGCTGGCAATGGCAAATCTCTATTTGGTAGTAGATGATTTGGTATTGTTTAATATCGGGATCGAGACTACTACAAAAGGGGTTTGAAAAGAATTAAAAAAACTCTATGAAGAAAAATCTTTGGTGAATAAAATCTATTTGATATGGCAATTATGCAATCTAAAGAAGAAGGATAGGATATCAGTTCAAGAGCACCTGGATGTATTCAATTTCATTATGAGGAAGCTTGCGGCCCTAGATGTTAGAATTAAAGATGAAGAGAAGGCTAGAATTCTACTTTGTTTTATGTCGAAATCTTGGGATAATCTTATTATGAACTTGAGTCATGTTGAAACTCTCAAGATAGAGTTAGTTATTGCATCATTACTAACAAAGAAGATGAGGCAAAAATCTAGGCAAGAAAAATCTTCGGGGGAAGCTATGCTAGCATGAGGAAGGCCTTTCGAGAGAGAATGTGATGATCATGGGAAGGCAAGATCTAAATTCAAGGACAAAAAAAAGGTGAAATGATGAAATTATGGAAAGTTAGGGCACGTAAAGAAAGAGTGTTAGGCTAGAAGAGTTGATACAAAATCTAAATAAAAAAATTCTAAGATAATGTTGTAGAAGGTGAAGCTAGTTCGGCTACTTCGAAAGATGGGGATGCATTGACGATAGTGGAGAGATCTGAGTTTGTACGCCATAGATTTTGGATTCAAGGTATCTTTTCACATGACTCCTTTTAGGAAGTAGTTTTATACATACAAACTATAGGATGGTAGAGTTCTCTATTTGGATAACAATACAACATATCCTATAATTGAAGTGGGAGATGTTTGGATTAAGATATTTGATGGTACAGTCCAATGAAGGAATCAGATCTAGGATTTCAGGACTAGATCTTGAAATTTTTTCAGATCTAGGCAGTGAAACATAAAAATTAATCAAAATTAATTTATAAAAAGTAGAGAACCCCTAGATCTAATATCCTATTAAATGATTATAGCATGAGATTAAATCAAAAATTAAAAATATTAGAAGTAAAAGATATGTTGATCAAATCAACATTGATCTACACTATATCTATTTCAGATATGTAACATAGGATTAGATCCATATTACCTATGCAAGTTAGACATTCTAATTTGCTAATCTAGGCTGAAGGATGAAGCTCCGAGCTGCATATACATTCGATCTCTAAGAGATGTCTACACGAGCCCACGAACCTCGATCAAAAGTTCGATGCAGGAAATCAGCATAGTATGCTAGTACTATACTGATCTTTCTTTGATGGTCGATCTAATATTTTTTTCTTCAAGATTTGGATACTTTAAAAAATAAAAAAAATAGAAAAGACTTTTGATCTGAAACAATACTCAAAAATCTCTATGAAAGAGTAAGAGAAAGGAAGAGCAAAAGAACCCTAGAAGAAGACCCTCTTCTTCTTCTCTTTTCTCTCACCTAGACACCTAGATTGGTATCTATGAAATCCCATGCCCCAAGGGTTTCTCTCTCTAATTTTCACATGTCCAAGATCCCTCTCAATGGTCTAGAATCTCACCAAAAATTATATCAAATTAAGTCTCCTATATAGAGATATGGAGGAGTCTTGTCTAGGTCAAATACCTAGACAAGGCAGGTTCAATTAAGGCAATAAGTTGGGGCGCCCAACACATGGGCACCCCTCCTTTCTTCCAGCCATGGACCACCACAAATTGGCACACAAATATCTTATTTTTCCATCAAATAAATCAGAGAGAAAATAGGGATTGTGGGTGGCATGCATGGGAGGAGTTTTAGTTTTCTAAAACTCTATCCAAAGAAAATTCAAATCAAATTCAAACTTCCTCCTTTGACTAGGTCCACAATCATATTCCATATAAGAAAGAGAGGGAGAGAGGGGCATGTGTGAGAAGGCTTAGGAGAGGAGATTTCTCACCAAAAATAAAGAGAGAAAGGGCATGGGGGGCGTGGGATATAGGTGGTGCAAGCAAGATGAATCCTAGTCTTACTAGGATTCCATATTTGACTTGGTCAAATATAGTTTCTCAAAAAAAATAAAATTAGAAGTAAATCAATTCAATTAAATTAAATCCTAATATAATTAAAAATCTAATTAAATTAAATTAAATTAAATTTAAATCTAATTTAATTTTTTAATCAAATTAAAAAATTGGGTTAACCCAAGTTCTAGTTAAACTAGGACTAGTTTTTTCTTGCACTTGGTTTATCCAATAAACCAATTGAACTTGATCCAATCAAGCCTAAACTAAATCTAATTAAATTATATTTAATTAGACTTAATCTTAGTCCTTTGGCTTAATCAAATTAAGCTAATTAGCAATCAAATTACTAATCGATCCTCCTACAATATTTACACTAGGTTAAACATCAATCGTATTGATCATTTAATCCTATAACGATTCTAGATTATTGATCAACCATCCGATCAGATCATGAACTCTAATGTGTGTGATCCCATAGATCCAAACTTAAGCTGGTAGCATAGGAATAAATTTTTGTATCAATCAAAGTAATCATCTAGCAATAGTATCCGACGGTCGGATAGGTCGAATGTATAGAACAATATCCTTAGAACCCATGTGGATAAAGTTTCCATATAATTCATCTCCTAGACCAAAATGCTCGTAGGATACCTTAGAGTTCAACTGTCAACTCTGATCAGGCTTTCCGCATTATATTTCAAAATACCAAATCGATCTCATGGATTATCTTAGCCAAGATTTTGCTATATTGAAATATAGTGATACATTCTTCTTCAACTCTTGGAGTGGTCAATCCCATCTTGATCACACATAGACTTCGCAAGTATGTAACTATGCCTAAAAATCTTTTTTTACTGAATTAGAAATTCAGTTAGTCTGATACCAAAGCATAGTGAGTTGCTTGCAAGCCACTGAGGTGATCTCAGATATAAGAAATACTTATATCTATATCCCATCAGAGACATTCTTGACAGTAGAATGCTCTGAAGTTGATCACGTTCGATGATGATGTACACTTACATCTCACCTATATGCCACACCAATGTCTCCACACTCCTTGATTAAGAGGACAACCAATCTATATGGCACACAGTGATCTATGCTCGATAGATGCTGTCGTCCTTATTAACAGTCTATCATTTGATCGTAAATAGTTTTAAGAAATAATCGATAAATCCTCACTTTATCGAATCTAAATAGATTTAAGGACTTCATCACAATAATGAAGTTCATTAGAAGATGAAAACTTATGATGAAAAATATCAAAATATATTTTATTAATTTATAAATTAATTATAATTACAATATAGCTTAGCCATCAACAAGCTGATGATTGATTTTGGGATATATTTTTTAATAACTCCCACTTGTTTTAAAGCCACTCAGCACAGTATCTAATACCCATCTTTGACTTGTGGTTGTCGAATTTTTTTATCGTCAGGACTTTAGTGAAGGGATTGGCCAGATTTTTCTTTTCATCAATCTTTTGAAGGTCGATGTCACCTCGATCCATGATTTTTTGGATCAGATGGAAGTGGTGCAGTATGTGCTTCATCCATTGATATGCTTTTGATTTCTTTGCTTGAGTAATGACACCAGTATTGTCGTAATAGAGCAGGACCAGGCCATCAAGGAAGGGTGCTACTCCATGCTCGATGATGAACTTCCTCAACCATATAGCTTTTTTTGCGGCATCTGATGCTACGATGTACTTTACTTTGCAAACAGAGTCTACCATAGTATGTTGCTTGAAATTATTCCAGCAGATGGCTCCATCATTTAGAGTAAAGATATAATCCGATATGCTTCTACTATCATCATGGTTAGATTGAAAGCTAGAGTCCGTAAATCTTATAAGTCTCAAATCTAACTCATCATAAACCAACCATTGGTCCTTAGTATTTCTCAAATACTTAAGGATGGCTTTAACCACTTTCCAATAATTTTTTTTAGGATCAGATTGGTATCTACTCACTACTTCTAATGAGCATGCTACATCTGATCTCGTACATGTCATGGCATACGTGATAGATCCTACTGTTGAAGCATATAGGACTCTACTCATACGCTCTCTCTTTTCAGGAGTTGTCAGACAATCCTTTTTAGAGAGAAAAATTTCATGATCTATCGGAAGATAGCCATTTTTGGAATTTTTCATGCTAAACCTCTTCAGCATAGTATCTATGTACGTGGACTGGGATAACCCAAGCATCATTTTATATCTATCCCTATAGATTTTCATCCCTAGGATGTAGGATGCTTCACCTAAGTTCTTCATGAAGAACTGTGATGATAATCAAATTTTTATTTTCTATAGTGCAGGAATGTCATTTTCAATTAAGAGAATATTATCCACGTACAAGATAAGAAATACAATTGCTAGACCATTTGCCCATTTATAAATATAGGACTCTTCTCCATTCTTAATGGAGCCATACATTTTGATCACCTTATCAAAATGCATGTTCTAACTCCGAGATGTCTGCTTCAATTCATAAATGGATCTCTGAAGCTTGCACACCTTAGACTCATCCGTAGATGTGAATCCCTTAAGTTGTATCATATACACCTCTTCGATCAGCTCTCCATTCAAGAAAGCTATCTTCACATCCATCTGTCAGATTTTATAATTTAGATGGACAGCTATCGTAAGCATTATTTGAATGAATTTAAGCATTGCCATAAAAAAAAAATATCTCATCATAGTCAATATCATAATGTTGACGATATCCCTTGGCAACCAGATGAGTTTTATAGGTCTTTACCTTTCCATCTACGCCCCTCTTCCTTTTGAAGATGCACTTATATCCAATGGATTTAACTCCTTCGGATGGGTCAACCAATGTCCACACATCATTGACCTTCATGGACTCCATTTTGGACTTCATGGCCTTGAGCTATTTCTCAAAATTAGATCTCTGCGTTGCATCCATATGGTGACTAGATTCTCATCGTTCTCATTAAGTTTGATGGGATCACCATCCCAAACCAAGAAACTATAGTATCTATCCAACTGATGTGGTACTCTACTAAATCATCTTATTGGTGTAGGTACATTGGGCTTCGAATCTGATCTAATCAAATCTGACTCAGGTTCAGCCACATATGTCGGTCTTTCTACCTGTTGAACTTTATCAAGTTCAATCTTAGAGGCAACAGTTTCTTCACTAAGAAACTCTTTTCTAAAAAGATTGTCTTAAGACTGACGAACATCTTTTGTTCATCAGCATGGAAGAAAAAATATCCTTTCATCTCTTTTGGGTACCCTAAGAATGTGCACTTGTCAGACCTAGGTCCAAGTTTATCTATAACTAATCGTTTGACATAAGACAGGCATCCCCAAACCTCAAGGTGTGAAAGTGCTGGCTTACACTCTGTCTATATTTCATATGGAGTCTTAACTATAGACTTACTTGGAACCTTATTTAATAGATAGCAAGTCGATTCGAGTGCATATCCTCAGAAGAATATCGACAAGCTGACAAAATCTATCATGGATTGGACCATATCTAACATAGTCCGATTTCTCCTTTCAGACACACTATTATGCTATAGTGTATGAGGATTTGTGGTGCTCCTAAGCCTTTGGAGGCCATAGGTAGAGGCTAGGATAGGAGTTGTCCTAAGATGAAGGTGGTGCATAGCCCTCCATGGACTCGAGGTCTAGGTGTTCGGGATCTTGAGGGGCTTTGTTGGTGCTTCGAAAACCTGGGACACAGGATGGAGTGAGGAATCAAAGCCAGAAGATTGAAGATTGAAGACTGCAGATAAGAAGCTTTCTAAAGGTTAGTCGGCTCAGTCTCAGACTGGGTCGGCTAAGTCTCAGCGCACAAGATAGATAGAAGGTCGTGTTCAGGACTACAAACACGGGATAGAAATCGGATCGGCTCAGTCTAAAATTGAGCCAACCCAGTCTCAGGTTAGCTGGCCTAGTGCTAAGACTGAGCTAGCCCAGTGTGCAGGCAGAGTTACGCATGGGTTCTATTTGGACTAGGATAGGGACTTATCCTAGGGGTCTTAAGGTCTAGTTTAAGAGGTCTTAAGGGGGCTAACTCATATATGGGTCGAGTCTAAATCCAGGGGATGAGAGCATAGGAGACATGGGTGAACATGGGCTCGGTGAGTGCTTTCATGTATTGGATTAGTCGAAAAGTTTTTTGGTCAAGCCTAATGGCTATGTATAAATACATAGGTTGTATTAGGGTTTCATGATGCTGTAAAATACAGATCTTTTCTCCCTCAACTCTCTCTTCTTCTCTTCTTTCTAGAGTTGCCGTCCTAAGATTCTTGAAGAAGCCCTAGAGAGGGGGGCATCTCCCTCAAACCCAAGGAGAAAGGTGCCCCATCACAGATCCAGGTGGAGGATCAGTGGTTTACTACCTATAGAAAACGTCATAGGTTCCTTCAGGTCTATGCTAAAGATCAAGGGCTTCCGCAACATGGTATCAGAGCTTATGATGCCAAAGATGATTGGTGTTCGAGCGATACCATAGTTCCTTCAATTGGTATCAGAGCGAGGTGATACCAATTGGTGGGTCTACATGGTGTTCCTGAAGGAGTTTATTAGGAGAGAATCCCATCCTCTCCTAATTATGTGAGAAACTCATCGAAAAGGTATTCTCCTCCTCGATCAGATCGAAAAGTTTTAATACTCTTTTTAGTTTATTTTTTTACTTTACTTCGGAATCATTTGAATATTTTAAATAAATTTGACTTGTATTTCATCAGATAGATATATCCATATCTGAATAGATCATCTATGAAAGTAATGAAGTAAAAATATGTATCTCTAGTACCTATGCTCATTGGTCCACATACATCAATATGTACTAAATCTAAGAGCTTAGTGGCCCTCTCATCTTTTCTAATAAAAGATGACTTAGTCATTTTTTCAAGAAGATGGAACTCATAGGTTGGAAGTGATTCACAATCACTGACTTCGAGAATTTTCTCTTGAGTCAACCCATTTATCCTATTCTTGTTTATGTGACCTAGCTTACAGTGTCATAAGTAGATATCTGACACACGATCTAATCTAGAGTGCTTGCTAGTTGAATAGATTACGTTAATAAGTTGTGATAGCATATACATACCATTGTTCAAATGTTCAGAGAAAATAGTAACATCATTCATAATGATATTACAAAACTATTTTTTTATTAAAATTTTATAATTATTTTTGGCCAAGAGGCCTACAGAAATGAAATTTAAAAAGAAACTTGGATAGAAATTACAATCATCGAGAATAATAGTATGAGACTCAAATATAAGTTTCAAGATTTTTAATACTAAAACTGGAACTAGTCTTCCATCTCCAACATTTAGGAATATCTCATCTTGCTCGAATCTCCTACCGACCTACAACACCTACAATGAATTATAAATATAGTAAAGGCTATCGGTATCCAATACCTAGTCAGTAAAATCATAAATAGAGAAATTGCAAGGAGTTATCATATAAATATCTTACCAAGCAATAGCTTGCTTCTTTCTCTGCCTGTTCGGATCCAGGAAGGCAATGTATTGAGGATAGTTCTTCTTCCAGTGCCCCTGCTTCTTGCAAAAGAAGCATTCAGCTTGACTCTTATCGGGCTTGATCTTATTGGTCTGGCCCTGCACAGATGTCCCAGCCTAAACTTGCACTTTCTTGTCCTTCTTCTTCTTGTTCTTCTTCCCTTTCCTAAAGGATCAAGAATTAGAAGATGAAACTTCCACTAAGTTCACCAACTCCTTGTGGAGTTGGTGATCCTTCCTAAAATTTTGAAGCAACCCCAGTAACCCGTGATAGTCAATTTTAGACTTTGTCATTCTATAATAAGTGAGGAATGGGAGATAGACTTGGGCAGTGAGTTTAGTATTGCATCTTTCCCAAGTTGTTTATGCAAGAAAAAGTTGAGCTTGCTTAATTTCTCTATCAGCTCCATCATGTACAGTACATAATCAGTGATAGAGGCTCCATTCCGTATCTTAGCATTGAAGATGGCATAACTAGTCTTGTGCTTTTAAACATCATCGGGTGTGCCAAAAGAATTCTCTAACACTTGAAGCATATCCTTTGGCTGAGCCATCTCGAATCTACGACTGAACTCATCGCTCATGGCAGCCAGCATAATGCAGTGCATAGTGGTTCGATCACTGAGCTACTTTTGGTAAGTATTTCTGACTGTTTCATGTGCATTGGAAGCTAGCTCCTTAGGTGCAGGATCCGTCGACACATATAGGATCTATTCATGCTCTAGAACTATCTTTAAGTTTCGATACCAGCTACCAAAATTGGGTCCCATCAATTTATCATTATCCAATAATGATCAGAACGATAGAAAAGTGGCCATATCTGCACCAAAAAAAATCAAAATCTAATTAGTAATTGATTCATTAAATCTAAAGATTTAGACTTTAATTAAAAGATTTTTTTCCTATTTTATTCGAATTGGTAGCCTCTATCTTTAATTCAAGGAATTATCCTAATTTCTTAATGGGTACTAGAATTTACATAAACTGCACATGAGCCCAACTTTGGTTGGTCAATCCACGTACATCTAAAAGTAGGTTCATAATTAATTATTTTTTAAAATAATTTTTAATAATTTAATTTTGTCCCAGTCCTTAATCAGTAGGCTTTGGCCTCCACTAAAAAGGTCCGGTTAGGTCCAACCATTAATATGACCATACTTGGTCCATCAAATTGATGAATAATTAATCCCAACTTTGATTGATCAACCTAACCACCATTTAGAAAGATGCGATCAAGAAATCATATTATGAATGATAATCCTATCAGCCAATAAGCACCAGTCCTTTGGGCCTCCAATGATTATCCAACTGATGGATCCATTATCATCCACTTAATGGAAGGCTATGATCTAGTTATCACCATAACTATTTTATTTTAAGGATCTAATAATTTTAGAAAATTTTAATTAAAGAAGGAGAGAAGGTCAGATGAACCAGCTTGTCATGATCCTCCCACTGGCTTCACTAAGTCAGCTTAAGGAAGATCAATAATAAGTTGGTCTAGGAGCACCTAAATCAATCACATTGATTTACCTAGCTGACATGGATCAGCTCGAATAGTAAAGTGATCCGATCAAAACATAATTTCACCAAGAGACTAGGTAAGTTCGATCAGTAGAAGGATCTGCCAAAGCTTCTCTTAGACACCATCAGAAATGGTCAGGTAAGTAGGCTATCAATTAAAGACCACCGATTTGGTTTACTTTAAACATCAATTAATTTAATTAGTCTCGATTAGATCAACCTAATAGTTCGTGCTAGACCGCGTAGCTAAGAATCAAGTCCATCTTGGGTTTTGTTAAAGACATAGACTTGACCAACTACAACTATTATAATTGATCTAAAGAATTCTTGATCTAATCTAAGACAATAATTGATTAGATTTAGTCAATTCTTTAATTAAGTCCATTCTTTAATCTTGTTGGAGGTAGATCCACTCTTGCTGAAGTTCGGCCAGATATCTGATCGCTGAATGATTCCATCCGGTAGCGATAACCAAGATTGAGCCTCGATCGAATTCATAAGATCCCTTTGGACTTTCCCCAGATGAACTTGAATAGCAGTGGTGGCCGAGCTCCTCCACCCCAGGCAGTCAGCCCTCTTTCGGTAGAACTTCCTCTAGACGAACTTTCATGCTAGACATCTCCACCAGTCGAACTCCTTCCAGACTTCTCCTTCAGCTGGACTTCTCCACCTGTCGAACTCCTTTCGAAGTTCTTCTTCAATCGGACTTCTCCTTCAGCCAGACATCTCCACCAATCGATCTTCTTTCGAACTTCTCCTTCAGCCAGACTTCTCCACCAGTCGAACTTCTTTCAGACATCTCCTTCAGTCGGACTTCTCCACCAGTTGAACTCCTTCCGAACTTTTTTTTTAACTGGACTTCTCTACCTATCAAACTCCTTCCGAACTTCTCCTTCAATCAAACTTCTCCTTCAGTCAGACATCTCCACCAGTCAAACTTCTTTCGAACTTCTCCTTCAGTCGGACTTCTCCACCAATCGAACTTCTTTCAGACGTCTCCTTTAGTCGAACTTCTCCACCCGTCGAACTCCTCTCGAACTTCTCCTTCCATCGATCTCCTTCCGACTGCTCAGAAGGATCTCAGGACCGACTCTCAATATGGCGAATAACGATCCACAGCTAATCTCGAGAACCTCCGAGCTCCTCTAGAACAACATCAGTGAGGGACACTCCATCGTCTATAGTCGTTTCATCCAAACTTCAGCTAGCATGTCACGACAACAGATACTATCCTCTATAACAAACTCTATGTGATCCTGAACGGTCCACTACTAGATGATTACGACCATCACTATTAGTTTATTATAGGCTCCACCTATATAAGAGATCCTTCAGATACGCTTTCTTTCAGAAGCTCTCTTCTTTCTCTCGATACTCTACTACTTTCTTTCCTAAGCACTCCATTTTTGTTGGCTGAGAGAGCTGACTTGATCGTCGGAGGATCTTGCCGGAGCCACCACCCCTGACTTCGATCGAGACTAGTTTTGCAGGTCACCGACGATGACCCCCTCTTCTCCGACTCTAGCATGGATCCCAGCGTCCATCAGATTTTGCACTAATAGGATTGGTGCTAGAGAAATGATCCCTTTCTCTTGGGGTTTCCTTGTTCTTAAAGGAGTGCTCAGTAGAGATCTCTCTTCTTCTCCCTCAGAGTTCCTCTTCCCCAGTCGATCTTTCGAGAATGCCTCCCAGAAAGGCTTACACTTGATGGTCAACCACCTCCGCGGTCAGATCTTATCCAGATCTACCTACCCCCATCTCATCTCCGGCATCTCAAGTTTCATCGATATCAATGGTGGATGCAGAGTAGACTTTCTGAAATCCTAGGATCCAGTCGAAGGATGATCGACTTAGGCGAGTTGATCGGTAACCTCCAAAAAAGAGAAGCAGAGGATAGAGAGCCCCTGCTCCGATCATGATTCTACCCCTGAAGGAACTTTGCCCTCATTCAGCTAGAAGACTTTAGAGATCTACGATCGTGAGAATCTCTTGGATCGACAACTACAAGAAATGAATTGATGGATCAAGAAACTCCGCCATGCTCCCTCCTCTCATAGTAATGATATCTGCACCGACCCTTCTCCCAGAAAATTATACAAAAATCCATCCCACTGAACTTCAAGCTTTCCCAGTTCGAGAGCTAAGATGGGACTATCGATCTGATTGACCATCTAGAGGCCTTTTGGATAATGATGCTGCTCCATGTCTAGATGCCATCCTATGTCGGACTTTTTCATCAATCCTGAAGGGAGCAACGAGGAACTAGTACTCGGCCCTTAAGCTGGATACTATCTTTTTCTTCGATCAAATGAGCCATCAGTTTGCGGCTCATTTTGTTAGCAGTCGACGTCCTCGATGAGGCTCGAACTTTTTCATCAACATTAAGCAGAAGGAGGGGGAAACCATACGGGCCTATGTTACCCATTTCAATACCGTTGCACTAGAGGTTCAAAACTTGGACTAATCTGTCGCAATAGCCACACTAAAGGATGGCCTTTAGAAGAATGATCTACTGTTCTTCCTAGAGAAAAAGTATCTCAAAGATTTCACTGATATTCTGGCTTGGACTAAAGGTTATGCCTGAGTAGAAGAGGCCTTCAAGGCCAAGGATAGTGAAGCCGCTAAAGAGCGGTGAGTGGGTGAATCAAGTATGCCCGCTACTGATGAAAATTCAGATGAAGCTCGGTCGCGCTCCCAAACTCTCCTCGAGTGTAAGCAAGCCCAAACTCCTCGAACTCAAAGTCAAAGAAGCCTGGATAGGAGGGCACGACGAGGCTCCCTCCAAAAGGTTCCACAACTATGCTCCCCTCAATGCTTCAAAAATCTAAGTGTTGATGGAAATCAAGAAGCAGCTGTCAAGGCTGGAGAAGATGTG
Source organism: Cocos nucifera (assembly GCA_006176705.1). Lineage (NCBI taxonomy): Eukaryota > Viridiplantae > Streptophyta > Magnoliopsida > Arecales > Arecaceae > Cocos > Cocos nucifera. Next base: position 133,265 of record QRFJ01002918.1, on the reverse strand, counting down.
CACTCATCCTGATAGGCGCAATTCCAATAAATACTATTTTTACCATCGTGACCACAATCACGATACTAAGAAATGCATTCAACTCCAAGATGAGATCGAGAAGCTCATCAGGTGAGATAAGCTCGATCGATTCTTGTGACGTCGGCCTAAAGGATGGAAAGATCGATCAAAAGCACCACCGTTATCAGAGCCACCAAGGAGGGAGGAGCCATGGGGAGATCGGCCCTTGCTTGGCATCATCAACACCATCTCTGAGAGACTTCGATGAGGAAAGGCTAGTGAATTGATGGGACCTATGAAGAGATGGAGGACTGAGGAGCCCATCACTTTCACTGACGAAGATGCCTAAGGAATCCAATTCTCGCATAACGACGTGGTTGTAATCTCTTTAAACATTACTGACTATTATGTACGCCACGTTCTGATAGATAATGGAAGCTCTGTCGATGTTTTATTTTATGATGCTTTCTCTAAAATGTCTATACCCAATAACCATCTAGGACTTATGAACTCTCTATTGGTGGGCTTCACTAGCGATGTTGTGCTAGTTGAAGGGATAATAACATTATCTATGGCTATAGGGCAATACCCGAAAGAGGCCAGGGCATAGGTCAACTTTTTGGTCGTAAAGGCTCCGTCTGCCTATAATTCAATTCTTGGCCAACCTGATCTAAATATACTCAGGCTTGTAGTATTGACCTACTATTTAAAAGTGAAGTTTTTGACAAGCTGTGGAATCGAGGAGATCAGGCCTTAGCAAGGCACTATTACTCCATTACCTTACAAAAGGGTGGCTATCCCGACCCTTGCCCGGTTGATGGGCTGGATGTCCGCGATGATCTTATTAAGGAGCAGGATGAACCCATGGAGGATCTCATGGCCATCCCCCTAAATGATGGAAATACAGAACACATAGTGCAGGTCAGCTCCAACTTGGGGGAGGAAGTTCGGGAGTAGCTCATCATCTTTCTACGAAAGAATGCCGACGTCTTCACTTGGGTCCTAATGGATATGCTAGGGATTGATGCCAAGGTCATGGAACACCGGCTAGCTATTGATTCCAAATACAGGTCGGTTAAAGAAAAAGTTTGGGGCCATGCACCAGAAAGACGAAAGGCGATAGCGGAAGAAGTGGATAAACTCCTCAAAGTCAAATTCATCCGAGAAGTCCACTATCCAAGTTGGGTTTCTAATATGGTCCTAGTCAAGAAGGCCAATGGCAAATGAAGAATGTGTATCAACTTCAAGAAGTTGAACAAGATCTGCTTAAAGAATAGCTATCTTCTATCTAGAATTGATCAACTAGTGGATGTAACCTTAGGCCATGAACTCCTCACCTTTATGGATGCTTTCTCTAGCTACAATCAAATCTGGATGGCATCAAAGGACGAGGAGAAAACTGCTTTTATTACTGACTGTGGTCTTTATTATTACAGGATCATATCCTTCGGACTTAAAAATACAGGCACAACCTAGCAATATCTGGTCAATAAGATCTTTAAAGAACAGATCGACCGTAACATAAAAGTCTACATGGATGATATGCTCATTAAGAGTTGGACATCATCCGATCACATTGCCGACCTTGAAGAGACCTTCAACATCCTTCGAGGATATAAGATGAAGCTGAACCCAACTAAATGCATATTCGGAGTCATCTTAGAAAAATTCTTGGGGTTCATGGTCTCAAGGCGGGATCAAGGCTAATCCAAACAAGATCCGAGCCATCTAGAAGATGACCACTCCACAATCAATAAAAGAAGTTTAGTGCCTGACTGAAAAGGTGGCATCCTTAAATCGCTTTATCTCAAAGTCGGTCGAATGATGTATGCCCTTCTTCCAAGTCCTCAAGCAACTGAAAAACTTCTGTTGGATGGCAGAGTGCCAACAGGCATTCAAAGAACTCAAGAGCTACCTTAGTTTGCTCCCACTATTAGCAAAGGTTGAGTCAAGGGAGAAATTATTTTTGTACCTAGCAGTCTCTCCTGCAGTCCTAGCAGCGGTCCTAGTCAAGGAAGAGGCAAAAGTACAATGGTTGATCTACTATATGAGTCGAGTCTTGAGAGATGCGAAGACCAGATATTCTAAATTGAAAAAATTGACTTACGTTCTTTTGATTGTAGCTAGGAGACTTCAGCCCTACTTCTAGAGGCATACCATAATACTTCTCACCGACCAACCAATTAAAGCAGTTCTTCATCGAACAGATGCGTTTGGAAGAGAAGCAAAATGGGCTATTGAGTTGACGGAGTTTGACATCAATTATCAACCTCGGTCATCAATCAAAGCCTAAATATTTGATAGATTTTATAGTGGAATGTACCATTCCAGATGATGTCGAGCTTGAATAGAATGAAACTAGCATTTAGTGGTTACAACCGAGCTCCTCTGAAGAAAGATCCGACCATTCTAAAAGTTTTTGGGCCTTATATGTGGATGGCTCATCTAATGCTTCTGGTGTGAGTGCAAGGCTGATCTTGGTTAACCCAAAGGGAGTCATTGCTGAATATGCGCTATGCTTTAAGTTTCCTGTAACTAATAATAGAGCCGAATATGAAGCTCTGATCGTAGGATTAAAGATAGCCAAAGAGTTGTAAGTGGATTGGCTCCAAGTCTACAGTGATTTTCAATTAGTGGTCGAACAAGTTAGCAGTAATTATGAAGCTCGAGAAAAAAGTATGATAAACTATCTTGAGCAAGCGAAGAACTTGATCCCGACATTCAACCATTTTGATATCAAGCAAATTCCAAGAGCAGAAAATACTAGGGCCGACCTCCTCTCTAAGTTGGCAACATTGGCCCCAATTGAACTATCCAAGGAAGTCTTCTTCGAAGTCCTGAAACACCCAAGCTCAGAAGAGCAACACTCTGTAATGCAAGTTGACCATGAGCCATGTTGGATTGACCCACTGGTTGCTTATCTTAAAGATGGAGTTCTTCCTTGTGATCCGAGAGAAGCTCGAAAACTCAAAAATCAAGCCTCCCAATATATTCTATATGAAGGCAAGCTGTATAATATTTTCTACCACTCTTAAGATGTCTCCAATCTTTAGAAGCTGACTTTGCATTATGGGAGGTGCATGAAGGAATCTGCAAAAGTCATGTAGGGGCTAGATCCTTATCGTACAGACTACTTTGACAGGGTTACTATTGGCCGACGTTGCACCATGATTCTATAGAATATGTCAGAAAATATGATCACTATCAAAAAAATGCAAATATCCAAAGACAGTTAGCCTTCGAGCTTTCATCCCTAAGCACCCCGTGGCCATTCACATAATGGGGCATCGATATACTCGATCTTTTCCCATGACATTCGGATAGTGAAAGTTTTTCTTGATAGCGATCGACTATTTTATAAAATGGATTGAGGTCGAGCCTCTAGTGAAAATCACTAAAGTAAAAGTATCGGACTTCATCTGAAAGTTGATTATTTACAAATTTGGCTTGTCTTGAGCCCTCATAACAGATAATGGGTGATAATTTGCTGGAGCAAAGTTTGCTGAGTTTTATGGAGACTTAAATATCTTCCACCATTTTATATCGATAGCCCATCCATAGGCAAACGACAAAGCCAAAGTAACCAATAGAATTCTGCTCCAGGATATCAAAGCAAGACTTGAGAGAGCAAGGGGGACATGGGTAGATGAACTCTATCATGTGCTCTGGGCATATCAAACTATCCAAAGACTACCAACTGGAGAGACTCCTTTTGCCTTAGCCTTTAGAACAGAAGCAGTCATCCCAATAGAACTCAAGCTCCCATCAGCACAAGTCATGATATTCAATGAGTAACAAAACTCACAGGACCTCAAGGCTAACCTCGACTTGTTAGAGAAAAAATAGAAAAAAGCTCAAATTTGAATGGCAGTCCACAAGCAAAAAGTAGCTCGCTACTACAACTCTAAAGTCAAAGGTAAAGTATTCAGAGTGGGGGACTTGATGCTCCAATAAGTAGCTATTTCTTAGCCCCAGAACCAAGGAAAGCTCGTCCCAAATTAGGAAGGACCCTACGAAGTCAAGGAAGTCATCCAGCCTGGGACGTATTACCTGAAGGAGCTTAGAGGAGTCGATCTACCCCGACCGTGGAACTTGAAAAACCTACGGATGTATTATCAATGAGTTGGTTGCAATAAGATCCCTCTACTTTAACATTTCGATCCTTGTTACAAATCTATAATGGTAAAAAATGACTTTTCAAATTTAACCGTGCAATGAAGATGGTCATATTAGGAATAGGAGGAGAACTTCATCCTAACGTAAGCAAAATTGAAGGCCTCGTTAATCTAAGATGAGATGATGGAAGAGGCCCTTCCAGTGGCCCTAATGCATCCCTACGACCACGTTAGGAATAGAAGAAGAATCTTGTCCTAACATGAGTAAAGTCGAAGACCTCATTAATCTAAGATGAGATGAGGAAAGAGGTCCTTACAGTGGTCCTAATGCATCCTTATGGCCACGTTAGGAATAGGAGGAGAACCTCGTCTTAACGTAAGCAAAATCAAAGGCCTTGTTAATCTAAGATGAGATGAGGGGAGAGGCCCTTCTAGTGGCCCTAATATGCCCCTACGACTATATTAAAAATAGGAGGAGAACCTCGTTCTAATGTGAGCAAAGTCAAAGATCTCGTTATTCTAAGACGAGATAAGGAAAGAGGCCCTCCCAGTGGCTTTAACGTGCTCCTATCTTCACGTTAGAAATAAGAGAAGAACCTCATCCTAATGCAAACAACGTTGAAAGCCTCGTTAAACTGAGATAAAGCGAGGGGAGAGACCCCATCAATGGTCCTAACATACCTCTACGATCGTGCAAGGAATAGAAGAGAACCTCATCCTAACATGAGGAAGGCCAAGGCCTCATTAATCTAAAATAAGGAGAAGGAAAAAGCCCTACCAGCGATCCTTGTATGCATCCCCCCTATGGCTACATCAAATACAGAAAGAGGAACCCCACCCTAGTTTGTGGAAGGGAGCCCCAGCTCGGCATCCACAGCAAGCATCTCATTAGAAAATAAAACAAGGAAAAATGAGATGAAGAAAGCAAAGCCATTAACAGGCATCAAATTCATGTAAGAAAATGATAAAAAAAGGTACCATTTTATTGTAAATATAAGTTCAATACAAGTGAAATAAGGATCGACATGACTGATTACACAAAAAGAAAGGAGAAGAAAAAAGGACAATGCCCTAAGATAGATCGGACTCCTCAGATTTCAGGCTGTCGGCCCCAACCATCACCAGGGTTTGCTTTAATCTAAGGATCTCCTCCCCGAGCTCTTTCTTTTGGTATAAGCCATCTATATACATTCTATTAATGTGTCTGAACTTATCCTCAAGCTCCCGCCGCTGCTTCCTTAGGACTTTAGACTCAGCCTCAGCATCCTTAATGGCGTGTTGCTCGTACGACAACTAGATCTTCAACCGTTGAACCTCAGCCTTCTCCCACCCCACCACTTTCGTAAGCTCATCCAGAGTCCTCGTTAAGGAGGCAACCTACTCTAATCCCCTGCTCATGCCGGATTGATGATTGTCATTGAGTTATTTTTGGAGCCGGATTACCTCGCTGTTAGCAGCATGAAGCCTTTGCTCAAGCTGGGATATCCTCTCACTCCAACCCAATCGGTAGGTATCATAAGTGAGCTCAGTATTATATAGTTGCTTTTGAAGTGCAGAAAACCTCTTCGACCAATCCCACTCATACTGAGCTTTGTCGGTAGACCACGGCGAGCTCCCCTCCAACAGATGGATCTTCTCTTTCGTCACCTTGAGATCGACTTCGAAAGAGCTGATCTTCGCCATTAGTGCCTAAGATTTATCGCTAGCATTTTTCTTAAGCTTGGCGATCTCCTTCTCGAAGTTGTCCTTTCGGATGCTGAAGCTTGCAGAGTCCTTCATGTATAAATTTCGGAGGCGAGTGACCTCCATGGTTGCCCCTGAAGCATTCCTTCGAGAAGCTTGAAGGTCATCCTCCATCTTCTTTAACTTTCTCTTCAGATGGTGGACTTTCTTCTTTAATCTTTTTATTAAAGATTTCAGCGTAACTTCCTGAGGTAAGGGGTCGATGTCGACTGGAGATGGTAGGTTATGGCTCTGATTATTGGAGGAATTCTGGATAACACATGGCACAACACTAATATAAAGAAAGGCATAGACAAAAGTGAATTCGCTTTCATTTAACTAAAAACTTTTAGGTGCAAAGCAAATAAAAAAGAAAAATAAAAAAATACAACGATCAAAGGCTCCCGACCTTTGGAGGAGAAGCAGCGGAGGAGCTCGGCGCTCTAGGGATAGCCACGGGCTCGGGAGCAATTTCGACCAGTGCTTCTGTGACAACCTTGGACTCCTACATGGGCTTGGGCATCTCGATGGTGGGCTCGGAGGATTCGGGGACCACTTTGATGGGAGAAATGTCGGTTGTGGCACTGGACGGCCCTGCTTCTTCGTCAGACTCCTCTTCCAAGAAGCTGACGTCAAGCTCAGAAAACTTCTGGGCCACCCTACCTTCATAGAGTTTGAAGCCCTTTATGAAAGTCTCCTGGCCGAATGCAATATTTAAGTCCATTTTGGAGGAGGCTTTGAACTCCTCCATGGCTTGGGCTGCCACCTCCAAAATGGACTTCGACATTTGAGCCTCCAGCTCAACGACTCTGATCTCGACTTCCTTCTTTTTCTCCTCCTCCAAGACCAATGCAGCCTTGAGCCTGATCGAGATGAGCTCCTCCTTCTGCAGTGCTCTCTAAAGATTCTCGTTTTCCATCACCTCCTCCTTCATGAGGTGCTCCGCCTCGACAACCTTCCCTTGAAGGCTATTGATCTCGGCTCAAAGGTCCCCCTGGACCTTCAGTGCTTCCACCTCCTGGCAATTTATCCTCCTGAGGTAGGCCAATATGTGGTGGCCTGACTACAATGGATGAGTCACGGTAAGATAAAAAAAAAAAAAAATACATATAATGATAATGATAAATACATAAATATGATGAAAGAAAAATGTGGCAAGATGATTACCTTGAGAAAAGTTCTGGGGGATTCCCAGATGAACTGCATCTGATCGAGGTCAGCTAGGTGGTCCACCTCTCTAAGTATGGCGAACTTGTCGATCAGATCTCGGATGATCTCCAGATTACCGAAGGGGTCCGCCCCTAGATCGTCATCGTCGCTGTGGCTTGGCCCACCCGAACGAGCCTTTTGGACCACCTTCACGATAGCGGCCCTCTTCTTCTTCTTGTCATCTTCGTCCCCAACTTCCCTCTCGGTAGGGGGCTCCGACACCAGCCCTCCAACGAGGAGGCTCGAGGTTGCAGGAGGATAAGAGTCCTCACCTCTGATGTTACCCCTGGTGATTGAAAGGACCTTGGCACCCAAAATGACTTCGAGAGTGGCCGCAGGGATATTCGAGACCTTGAAACTCGAGCCACCGACCTTCACCCTCTTCGAGCTTTCGCTTGGGACCGCCCCCTTTCTCTTCTTGGCATAAAGATCCTTGGCGAGCTTCCCTATGGCATTGGTGTCCATTTCTGCAGCAAAGAAAGATCACGATCAGCCGAGGTATGTGTCAAATTTCATAAAAGTTCATATATGTATACAAATTCACTTAATACCAGCAGGATCGAGAGGGCTCAGGCCAAGGTTAAACAAGGTCTGTTCCTTCAAAAGCTCAGGAAGACCGGGAGTTTGGTATGCCTTGAGTCTGTTAGAAGACTTGAGGTCGGCCTTGTCTAAGCTAGGAGCTCGGCGGACGGATTTCCTAGGGAAGCCCCAAGGAGGAAGGTCAAGCAGTAGGGTTCAGCATCGGACGAAGAAGTACTTCTCCTTGCAGTTATGAATGAAAGGAGGAGCGCCTTTCAGCAATTTCTTCTTACCGAACTGAGGGAAGAAGTACCACCAATCCATTATGGAAGGATGACGTTTGAAGGTATAGAAATTTTGGAATAACAAGACTGTTGGTTGAACTTCGGCTGGGCAATAGAGGAAAAGAAAGTCGATTATGAATCGAAGGGAGTTCGGTACTATGGAGGCAAAGAAGATGTTCAAAAAGCAAAATAGGGCGACTACAAAGGAAGGAAGTGGAAGTCGGAGCCCAGCATGCAAGATTTCTAGATACAAATAAAATCAACCGGTTGGAGGCGAACTAGCACGATCATCTAACCCGAAGATCTCAAGGTCATATTCTGGTGGGATGCCATACTGTATCCTGATCAGAAAAAGGTCATTCGAAGTAAGGATATAAGGGATGGTGTTTGGAGTGAAAGGCTAATGGGACATGTTCCTAGGCTCAACCTTGGTCAGGAGGGTAGGATCTAGGAAGGTCGGTCCAGATGAGCTCCAAAAATTAGCGGATTAAAAAGTTTCAGAAGACATACAGATTGAAGTAAACCTCCTGAAAAATCCCCAAAAAGCAAGAGAAAACAAAGTGCAAAAACTTGTATGAGAAAAACTGAAAGAATAAGAAGTAAAAGAGGCAAGAGTAATTAAAAATTGGTGTTAAGAGGCTGACCTAAGTTGATTAAGAATGATAAAGAGACGATGGGTGTGGCGAGAATCAAATGGAGGAATGCCTGGAACCAGGAAAGATGAAGGGAGGAATTGAAAATCTCGGATGGAAGAAGAGCAAGTGCTGAAGGAAGAAGAAGACTCAGGCAAGAATGGATTTCGAAGGTGGGAGAAGGCCTTAAATAGCCAAGAAGAGCCCAAGACAGTTATAATGGCAAATCTCATTCGACCGAATCGAGAGTGCTGCGTGTTGCACTTATCATGACAAAGTAGTGGCTACGAACGAATCCTTAATTGCACGTGCCTGGGGCAGTGTTGTGGTGGGAAAGCCGAAGGACTATCTTCTCGAGCTCACTTCGAATTTAAAGAGCTTCAACGCCAGTATGGTAAATACCAAAATGTCTCATCCTGACGAGCACAGAAAGCCAAAATAAACTTCGACAGCCGCATCTATACTCCCTTTCTTTGAATTTTGAACTTGAAAGTGGGGAGACTATTATTAGGGTAGACCTACTCCTGTTGAAATTCGGCCAAATATCTGATCACTGAATGATCCCATCTGGTAGCGACAACCAAGATTGAGCCTCGATCAAATTTGCAAGATCCCTCCAAACTTCATCTAGATGAGCTTGAATAGTAGTGATGGCCGAGCTCCTCTACCCTAGGTAGTTAGTCCTCTTTCGGTAGAACTTCCTCCAGACGAACTTTCATGCACTGTTGAGAGTTTCGAACTTCTTCTTCAGCCAAACTTCTCCATCAGTCAAACTCCTTCTAGACTTCTCCTTCAGTCAAACTTCTCCACCTATCAAACTCCTTCCGAACTTCTCCTTCAGCCAGACTTCTCCATCAGTCGAACTTCTTTCAAACTTCTCCTTTAGTCAAACTTCTCCACCTGACAAACTCCTAAAATTTTTCTTCAGTCGGACTTCTCCACCAGTCAAACTCCTTTCGAACTTCTTCTTCAACAGAACTTCTCCTTTCGTCGAACTTCTTTCGAACTCCATCCAGTTGCCCAGAAGGATCTCAGCACCAACTCTCAATATGGTGAATAACGATCCATAGCTGATCTCGAAAACCTTCAAGCTCCTCTGGAACAACATCAGTGAGGGATGCTCCATCGCCTACAGCTATCCCATCCAAACTCCAGCTAACATATCACGACAATAGACACTATCCTCTGTAACAAATTTTATGTGGTCCTAAACGGCCCACTATCAGACGGTTACGACTGTCACTATTAGTTTGTTATAGGCTCCATCTATATAAGAGACCCTCCAGATATGCTTTCTTCTGGAAGCTCTCTTCTCTCTCTCTCTCTCGATACTCTACTACTTTCTTTCTTGAGCACTTCATTTCTATTGGCCAAGAGAGCTGACTTGATCGTTAGAGGGTCTTGTCAGAGCCACCACCCCCGACTCTGATTGAGACTGATTTTGCAGGTCGCCAGTGATGACCCCCTCTTCCCCGACTCCAGCATGGATTCCGACGTCAACCAGATTTTACACCAATAAATCTAATCCTAGGTCTAACCCAATTAATGGACCTAATCCCCACTAACCCATTTAACCCAATGTATTATGATTTGTGTCTTAAAATCTTCAATTCATAATCCTAGATCCTAATCAAACAACTTCTTAATTCTTAATTAAGTTTTGGACCGAGGATTGGGGTTCGACTTTTTGAAAATAATTTTTATATTTTTAAAATATTTTTATAATATGATTCTATCAATCAAGTTGCATGTTTGATTCATAATTAATATGTAAATAAGATAAGCATGAAACTACTTTAGATCTAATCTAAACAGGTTCATGTAAGTGAAACCATTTCAATTTCAATCAATCATAAATTATCTTAGATCAAATCTAACATATTTATGATGATTAAAATGAGTCTTTTCTTCTGCACTTGGCTTTATTGTTCCAATACCAATATTAACTGTTTTCATCCAATCAAAGTACGCTTTTTTTCTCAAACACTAAAGTCTTTTCTCAAGTTATAATTATATTTATTTAGACTTAATCTTAATCCTGTGGCGCTTAATTAATTTTAAGTCAATAAGCAACTCAAAGAATACTAATCGATTCCTCCTAGCAATATTTGCATAGGTTAAATAATCATACATTATGATCATTTAATCACTGAATATATTCTCAATCATTGATCAACCATCCAATCAGATCATGAACTCTAATATGTATGACCTCATAGATCCGAATCTAAGTCGGTTGCATAAAAAAAAAATTTTGTACCAATCAAAGTGACCATCTAGCAATGGTACCCGACCGTTGGATATGTCGAATGTGTAGAACAACATCCTTAGAATTCATGTGGATATAGTTTTCATATAATTCATCTCCTTGATCAAAATGCTCATAGGATACCTCAGAGTTCAACTATCAACTCTGATCAGGCTGTCTATATTGTATTTTAAAATATCAAATTCATCTAACGGATTATCCTGGTCAAGATTTTGCTATATTGAAATATAGTGATACATTCTTCTCCAACTCTTAGAGTGGTCAATCCCATCTTGGTCACACATTGATTTCGTAAGTACTTAACTATGCCAAGAATCTTCTGTACTGAATTAGAATTTAAATTAGTCGATACCAAGATGTTGAGTTGCTGCAAGCCACTGAGGGATCTTAGGTCCTAAGAACACTTATATCTATATCCCTATCAGAGATATCTCAGATAGAAAATACTCTAGAGTTGATCATATTCAATGATGATGTACCCTTATATCTCACCTATATGCCATACCAGTATCTCCATACTCCTTGGTTAAGAGGATAACCAACCTATATGGCACACAGTGATCTATGCTCGATAGATGCTGTCATTCTTATTAACAGCCTATTATTTAGTCCTGAACAGTTTTAAGAACTAATTGATAAATTATCTCTTTATCGAACTTAAATAGTCCTAAGGACTTCATCATAATAATAAAGTTTAATAAAAAATGAAAATTTATGATGAAAAATGTCAAAATATATTTTATTAATTAATAAATTAGTTATAATTATAATATAGCTCAACCATCAATAGACTGATAATTGACTTTAAAACATATTTTTCAACATCTAGATGATTTCTAGTGTACGCCATATTCTCATACTTTGCAAGAGTTTACTATCACTTGAAAAGTTTTGTAAGTAAGGCTTAAAGTTTATTGGAGAGAAAGATCAACCGAAGGTATGCCAAAGGTGTTTAGTGGTAATAAAGAGAAAGCAAATAGGTGGTCTTTATAAATTGATGGATAAGACTTAGGTGGGAGAGATGGCGGTAGCAAGTGCAAAGATGGTATCCTCAATGGTTTGGCATGTCATTTAGGATATATGAGTGAGCATGGGCTACAGATATTATTAAATAAGAAGCTTCTTCTAGGATACAAGTTAGCACCACCGAATTTTGTGAAGATTGCATTTATGGTAAATAAATAAGACTTTCTTTCTCTTTATTATAGCAATAGAGTAAGCAATTTCTGGAGCTAATCTACTCAGATATTTGGGAGTCACTATTCCTGCTTCATCTTCTTCATTGATGACTATTCTTGGAAGGCTTGGATATATATTTTAAAGCAAAAATCTGGTGTTTTTAAGATCTTCAAAAAATTCAAGGCTCTATAGTGGAAAATGAAAGAGATTTAAAAATTAAATGCCTATGTTCAAATAATGAAGGAGAATATTGCTTTAAGAAATTTGAGGAGTTTTGTGGCGAGTATGAAATTCGGTGACATCTCATAGTTCCTAAGACACCATAACAAAATGGTATGGCCAAGAGGTTAAATAGAACACTCGTGGAGAGGGTTCAGAGTATGTTGAGTTTTGTAAAACTTGATAATAGATTTTGAACAAAAGCTGTAAGCATGGCTTGTTACTTGATCAATCAAGTGCTGACAAAATCACTTGGATTAGAAATTCTAGAACAACTTTAGAGTGGCAAACCTATAAATTATTTTTATCTTCGTATCTTTGGATATGATGCAATGCATAGATCTCAAAAGAGAAAAGGATAAAATTGGATAAGAACTCTTGGAGTTGCATCTTTCTTGGCTATACTAAAGGAGTAAAGGGGTATCGATTATGGAATCCTACTACCTACAAGATCATTGTTAGTCGAGAAATTATTTTCAATAAAAAATCTTTTCAAAGCACCAAGAAAAAGCAAGATAATGAAGCCATTACTCTTATTGAGTTCCTTGATGCACGCGATGAGGTGCAGGCAGAGCAAGCATAAGTAAATGACAAGGCAATTGATGATGAACCAGGCGTGAAGTCTCCACAATCACCTGAGGATGTTATCTCACTAGAAGAGCCACCAACAAAGTCCAAGCAGCCTAGGAGAGTCATTAGACCTCCTGTAAGGTATGATGACTATATCACTTTTTCATTCCTTCTACTAACCATGTTTGTGCTACATTGCTTTAGCAGAAGAGGACAAGCTAACTTCATACAGGAAGGCTTGTGAGTTCACTAATGCTCGAAAGTGGCATTATGCTATGAAAGAGGAGATAGAGTCACTTCGAAAGAACAAGACTTGGAAGCTTGTAGTTCTATCGGAGGAAAGGAGTCCAATCGGTCTATAAGATGAAGAAGGATATAGATCAAAATATGGAAAGGTTCAAGGCACGTCTGGTAATGAAGGGTTATGCTCTGAAGCTAGAAATTAACTTTGATGAGATCTTCTTACTAGTGGTTCGTCTAACTATAATTCGAGTTATTTTGGCGATCACGGTAGTCATCTATTTGGAGCTTGAGCAAATAGATGTAAAGATGGTATTCTTGTATGGTGACTTGGAGAAGGAGATCTATATGGCGCAATCTGAAGGTTTTGTCAACAAAGATAGAGAGCAGTTAGTTTGTCAACTGAACAAATTATTGTACGATCTCAAACAGACATCGAAATATTGGTACAAGCGATTTGCTTTCTTTATTGTAGGTTTGGGATTTGATCTATTGGAGATAGATTATTGTGCATATTTTTGTGGTTATGATGATGGGAGCTTCTTTATCTTGCTGTGGTATGTCGACGATATGATGGTTACAGAGAATAATAAGTCGGATGTCAAATTTGAAAATTTAGTTGGCTAGAAAGTTTGAGATGAAGAACTTAGGAGCTATGAACCAAATACTCGAGATGAAGGTACTATGAGAGAGGAAGGATGGGAAGGTTTGGCTTTCATAAAAGGGATATGTGGAGAAGGTTTTGTAGTGCTTCAATATACAAAATGTAAACCCAGTGTCTACCCCGTTTCCTATGTAGTTAAAACTATTAGCCGAGCAATCATCTAGTGTGGAAGCGAAAGAGGCTGACATGGCCCGGGTACCATATTCATCAGCAGTAGAAAATTTTATGTTTGCCATGGTATGTACAAGACTTGACATTGCACAAGAGGTGGGAGTTATGAGCTGATATATGGCGAATCCAAGTAGTGACTATTGGAAGGTAGTAAAGTAAATCCTCTAATATCTAAGGGGGATGACTGATTATTCACTTTATTATGATTCTACGGGTTTGGAGTGTATTGGGTATGTGATTCTGATTTTGCAGGAGATTGGGATAAAAGAAGATCTACCACAAGCTGTGTTCTCCATGAGTGGTGGTGCTATATCTAGGAATCTAATTGAGCTTCAATCAATGGTGACATTTTTAAGATAGAAGCAGAGTACATTACAGTGGCACATCCATTTAAAGAAGCTATCTGGCTCAAAGGACTTCTTGGAGACTTCAAGGTGAAGCAAGATATGATAAGGATGAATTATGATAGTCAAAGTACATTACACTTGATAAAAAATCTGGTATTTCACTCTCAGACAAAGCATATCGACATTGGCTATCACTTTATGAGAAATATGGTGGATGATGGTCTAGTCTTACTGTTAAAGATTCATACTGATGCAAACCCAGTGGATGTGTTAACAAAATTGATGACTCGAGAGAAGTTTAATTGGAGCAAAGCTTCTCTCGATCTTGGAGCTACATGAGGGGTGGGAGATAGGCAAGACCTTTAAGGATGACATTTTTTAGAAATCGGCACATACCTTCAAGTGAAAAAATTGATAAATTTGAAGCTCATGTGGAAGAAACCCATGAAAGGATATAGCAGCCCAGCAGCAGCTTAGCCCACATGTGCAAGGCCAACTAACTAGGTGCACAGCCCAAGTGTGAGACCAGTAACAGGTGCGACCCAGTAGGGCCTGCTGCATGTTAGGCCAGCATGCGAGCGTGCAGATGTGCAGCCCAGCACACAAGCACGCATGCAACCCATGCACGTGCGGCCCAGATCGCATGGTGTACCATGGTCTACCACCACATGGTAGACCAACACAGCCTATGTAGTAGCCATAGACCCTTAAGAGGTCTATGGTTATTTCCACATGGCGTACAAGGGCATTTTTAGGTTGTTGGATGAGTTGGTGTGCATAGATTGGCTAGGGAGCTTGATACGCTTGGTCTATAAATGGTGCACGAGCATAGGATGTGCGATCGAACGGATCTGATGGCTTGCAGTGATGATTAAGCGGTCAGTGGCTTTATCAACTGATGTGCGACGCTATCCAATGACGGGTAACAGCTTTGATGGCTTCATCAAATGACTAGAATTAAAGCAGAGTTGTAATTGAAGACTAGAATTCATCTTAGACTCGGTTTAGACTCTCTTTTTGAAGCCTTTTAAAAGGTTTGCGGCCATGAGGCAGAGAATATGCATCCAAAGAGGCATGAGGCCCAAAAATAGAGAGTTTATTGTATCATGTGTCCAATATTGTACCTTTTGTGCCATGGAATAATAGAAGAATCGTCAAGGAGGTCTTGCCCATGGATGTAGGCTAATAATTGATAGGCCCAAACTATGTTATATCTGGTGTGCTCTTCTTGTCTCCTATTTTATTACTTGATTATCACCTCTCTTACATTCTTACATTTGTTCCAGTTCCTTTCCTTTACAAAACAATCCATGTTCCCGCTGTGTTTGTATGCCGTATGGTTTGAGGTGTGCTTGACAATCCCTCGACCGATCCTTTCAATGGATGATGCTACATAAAGACCAGTTTTTTATATTCTTATAGATAAATACATCTCCACATACCTAATAAAGTATTTTAGACATACTAAGAACAAAACAACTAACATAGATTATCCATCCATAACTAAGAAAATGAGGTAAGATTTGTGAAAAATAGATCAAAAAATTTTAAGCCCCATTTTTCATGATGATTGATAAAAAAATCTAATTTTCATACTATTGGATAACAAATTTTAGATCTAATCAAGATCTAATGGAGCCAAAAGATGATAGCAAGAAAGAAAATTTAAGTAAGACTCCTTTCTTTACAATCATTCAATTTAGCAAGGGC
>QRFJ01002918.1:89527-117405 GCA_006176705.1 Cocos nucifera | reverse complement strand
TAGATTAAAATATTTTTAATCAGATCATAAAACTTTTAGCATTCTAATCTAAAAATTTATCGATTAATATTTTAGATCAATACGTACTAAAACAACCTCTCCACTGTAAGGAGTAAATCTTACAGCAGATAATCTATTAATTAGTCTGTACAATCTAAAACTTTATTTTAGATCTAAATTTTTTTTAAATCTAATAAATTATAAATAAAATTAGATCACATCTAATAAATTTATGATAAAAATAGATCTACATGAACTAGGACAATCTCTCCACTGTAAGGGATAAATCTACAGCAGGATAACCTTATATCAATTCGTGTGATGCATAATTTTTATTTTAGGATTAAAATCAGATTATAAATTAGATATAAACTAAAAAATAATCTAAATATATAAATATAATTATATAATAATGAATTTAGCTCATACCAATTGAAGGAACCAGATCTAGGATTTCAGGGCCAGATCTTGAAATTCTTTCAGATCTAAGCAGTGGAAGATAGAAATTAATCAAAATTAATTCATAAAAATCTCTCAGATTATCCATCCATAACTAAGAAAATGAGGTAAGATTTGTGAAAAATAGATCAAAAAATTTTAAGCCCCATTTTTCATGATGATTGATAAAAAAATCTAATTTTCATACTATTGGATAACAAATTTTAGATCTAATCAAGATCTAATGGAGCCAAAAGATGATAGCAAGAAAGAAAATTTAAGTAAGACTCCTTTCTTTACAATCATTCAATTTAGCAAGGGCCAATAATCAGATGGGCAACTATATTTCTTTGGCATCTTACAGTGCCCTCACAAAGGCCTCATCGCTCTCATATTTAGGAAGATTGATATCCTAACCGTTGGCATCAAACACACCATCACCATAATCTTCTCCCCCTATCAATTGATCTAGATTATTTTCTGTCCTCATACTCATAGTTTCTAGTGGAGCTTGGGTAACCACTGACATTGCTATCATTCATCTGCAGCATCATGAACTCTCATACTTGGATCAAAAATTTTCCAAAGTAAATCAAGGAGGCTCACTTATTCTTGAAGTGTGCAAGCAAGGTTAACATTGACGTTAATTTGGCTAAGGCTGACATATGGAGTCTCTATTCAAATAGAGATGATCTCTAAAATTCCAAGAAAACCAAGGAAAGCTTATTAGTTAAATCCAATCTCTCGACCCCTTTAAATAATCAAGATCTAAATTAAATACTTTCAATGGCTATCAAATCAAATAGGAAACAACTATCAAAACTATAGAATTTCTCTTTTCATGTGAAAAGGTGAAAATTATAGGGTTTTCCTTTAATATTTTAGATTTCAACCAAAAAAAAGCTTATTAACCAACTAATTGATTATGGAGACACCTTGCGAAATTAGGTAAAAAAAAAAGAAAAAAGGCCTATTTTGGACCAAAGTTAGCAATCCTAGCACATAAAAAAAAAAGAAGAAAATATAATCGTATTTGGAATAGGAGAATCCCAATACCCCATCTTGAGCACCTTTGCCATTGGGTTAAGGCCACCAAATGGTGGCAGTGCAGGAATCCCAGGCTGGTATGAACTAGCTGACGATCATTGGGGGCTAGCATAATCGATAAATGGTTGGTGTTAGGCCAGCCTTATCCATTAATTCTATAGTCGAGTCCTATTTACACCCCTCTTTCCCTACGATCGGCACCATCGAGCACTCTTTCCCCTCTTTCCTTCCTTCTCCTCTCTGGCAACTGATTAGCCACTTTAGCCCAAGCCAAGCCATCCAAAACCTTAAGTTTGCCCTATTTTTTGCTATTCTAAGTTTTATCATCGTAAATCTTGCCAGAATCCATCTTGTCTGGCTAAGCTCCATCACGACCACCACCTCTTGTGAGCCCCTTTTCTTGCTTCTTCCCTAGCCAAGTGAGCCACCACCAAGGCAATAAGGGGTGATGCCCCTTCTCTCTTTCCTTTCTTGTGTGCATGGCTGGATGTCACACCCAAACTATGGCCACCTCATTGTAGGCCACGGCCGCATAGGCCCCACCATCGAAACCCCCCTCCTTTTTCCATCCCTCCATCTAGCTTTTAGATGGATCAAACCCCATCAAAACCCCTAATTTGGCCATGAAGAAGAAGAAGAAGAAAGAGAGAAAGAGAGAAGAGAGAGAGAGAGAGAGAGAGAGAGATAGAGAAGGAAATCCATTGGCCCTTGATTTGATCTCACCTAAGTAGATCAAGCTTAATCAACTTGATTAGCCTAGACCTCTCCTTCCCATGTTAGTCGATTCATGCCAAACAAATTAAACTCCTGTATAGACTCAAATTGATTCCTCTCTTTTCTCTCTATTTTTCATTCTCCTTTTAATTAAGGGTTGACAGTGTTAATTACTTTGAATAGATCCTTCAATTATACATGAGTGTCAGGACTAAAGATCGAGCTACGAGTCTAAGGATGTAAATAGTTTTATTGAATGAATTTTCTTGGATCTGATCGATCTAGATTGTAAGTTACCTCTATGCTTAATGTATTTTTATCACGTATGAGATTTGATTTCTATATTTATCTATTGCTATAGCATTTTGGTTCAAATTAATTATCTTATATAGTCTACATGAAAATAATTTGTGAAATATTTGATCAAACATGCATGTTTTAGTAAAAAATAAATTATATTTATTTGTATCAACATATGTTGTGTGTTGGTCCACTACTCTCTAATCTGACTATGATCACATAAATTTAGGATCTAGTCACTTTTCGAACCTCCAATGGGGTGACTACTAATGCACATCAGTAGATAGTATGTTGTAGTATGGGACTAGTTTTTCTTTCAGATATAATTAGATGAGATTCATCATTGGCACATACTAATGGAAACACATTTTTTTATGTGATATTAGGACTAGTTTTCTTTCCGGACCTCCAGTGTAGCGGTCACTAGTGCATAACTGATGGACAGGATGTTGTAGTTAGAATCTAGTCTCCTTCTTATGTGTTATTTATTTTTCTTCTTATAATCTCAACTTTAACATAGAAATTATGCTATCAAGTATCTTATTTTCTCAGACTTGCTTTTATGATTCAATGTTAATCATTTTCATACTTTATGATAGACTCTTATTATTTATGCCATCACTATATAATCATGATCATCTTCGTAGCTATTTGATGATTAATTGGCTCTAATCAAGGTGGGTTATTATCTTTTGTAGGATCAAAACTTCATTATAGTGTTTGTGTCGAATTAACTTCAAGCTCTAATCCAAATACAATTAATTTTAATGATTAATCTTACTTAAGATTTTTGCATCCAATTGATCCCAATCCAATCTTGAATAAACATGCATTTATATCATGATGATGATTTCGATGTTAGACTCTTGATCACTTATTTAGGGATAATCTTATTAGTCTATATTTTAATATATAAATGTGATAGAAAGCTTTTAATAATTGATCCAAATTTGATTATCGCATTGAGATGAGACCTTGTATTGTATGTCACTTGATGGATAAATCCTAGAGTTGGCATGGAGGTGCTAAGTTTTGAAGCATTCTCAGAAAGAGTTTATGCTTCAATACAGAAATATGTATTAACATTGTGATTGATCTACATGATTGGATTGCTTGTGGGTATTTAAGTGATGTGATTATGTATTCAATATAATAGAAATATTGAGCTAGGGCAAATTAATATATGTCTATTTTGGGTTAAGTAAATTAATTTAACTTTCAAAGACCTGGGTTTCTTAAATTTTGAGGACGAATCTTTTTTTAGGAGGAAAGAATGTGAAGTGTAGGAAAAAATAATAGGATTGTTTTGGACCAAAGTCAACAATCCCAGCCAACTTCTACCCAAAACACAAAAAAAGGAGAAAAAAAATTCATGTTCAGAATAGGGGAATCCCAATCCCCCATCACGAGTAACTTCGTTGTTGGGTTAAGGCTAATGAACTATGGTGATACAAAAATCCTGGATCAATACGAATCGATCGATGGTTGTTGATGTCTAGTGCAACCAGCAAATGGCTAACATTAGGCCGGCCTTATCCATTCCATGGCTGAGTCCTATTTAAACCCCTCCTCTCCTATGATTGGCACCATCGAGCACTCTTTCGCTTCTTTCCTCCCTTCCTCCTCTATGGTGGCCGACGAGCCGCCTAAGCCTAAGTCTAGCCACCCAAAATTCCGAGTTTGCCCTATTTTTCGTTGTTTTAAGTTTTGTCACTGTAAATCTTGCTAGAATCTATCCCATCCGACTGAGTCCTATCATCGCTGCCACCTCTGGTAAGCCCCTCTCCCTTTCTTCTTTCCTGGTTGATGGAGCTGCCCCTTCCCTCTTCCCTTTCTCATGTGCAATGTTGGATGCTGCATCCAAACTACAGTCACCTCATTGCAGGTCATGGTCGTGTAGGCCACACCACCGCCAGACCCCATCTCCCTTTTCCTCCTCTCCATCTGGCTTTTAGATGGATCAAACCTCATCAAAACCCTTATTTTGGCCATAGAAAAGAAGAAGAAGGAGTGGGTGTGGAGAGAGAGAGAAAGAGAGATTCTACCACACCTAAGTGGATCGAGCTTAATCAACTTGATTACCTACATCTAGTATCTCTCTCCTTCCCATGTTAGTCAATCCATACTAAACAGATTAAATTCTTGTGTAGACTCAAATTGATTGGCTCTCTTTTCTCTCTATTTTTCATTCTCTTTTTTAATTAAGGGATGGTGGTGTTAATTACTTTAAATAGATCCTTCAATTATAGAAGAGTGTCAGAACTAAAGATCGAGCTACAAGTCTAAGGATGTAAATAGTTTTATTGAACGAATTTTGTTGAATTTGGTCGATCTAGATTGTAAGTTATCTCTATCCCTAGTATATTTTTATTATGTATGAGATTTGATTTTTATATTTATCCATTGCTATAGCATTTTGGTTTAAATTGATTTTCTTATATGGTCTACATGAAAATGATTTCTAAAATGTTTAATCAAATATGCATGTTTTAGTGAAAAATAAATTGTATTTCTTTGTATCAAATATATTATATGTCAATCCACTGCTTTCTAATATGACTATGATCATACGAATTTAGGATCTAGTCACCATTCGGACCTCTAGTAGGATGGTTACTGGCGTATATAGGTAGATGGTGTATTATAGTTAGGGGCTAGTTTTTCTTTGCGACTTAGTCAGATGGGACTAATCGCTAACATGTGTTAGTAAGAGCATATTTCTCTATATAATATTAGAGCTAGTTTTTCTTTCAGATCTTTAGTGAGACGATCATTAGCACATAACCAATGGACAATATGTTGTAGTTAGGATCTATCCTCTTTAGGACTAGCCACGGACCAACCGTGACCATAGTTAGATGGACTAGGATAGTAAGATAATATGTATATATGTATATATGTATATATGTATGTATATACATACATACATTATATATATATACACACATATATATATATGTATGTATATGTATATATATGTACATATATATATATATCTACATGGTATGTATGTATGTATGTATTATTAATAATTAATTATAGGCGATTATATTCGCTATTATTATATAATGTTATATGTAATGTTATATATATCTACATTAAAAATAATTATAATATATATGTATGTTGTAATGTATGTACATATTAGTGATATTTATACTCTATTATTATGTAGTATGTATGTTAGATATCGTATGTATGTTGTATGGTCATGTTTATCTATATATACAAATCAACATTGTATATATAATATCATAATGTATGTTATGTTATGTATGTATGATATTATGTATTCTTCTATATATGTACTTACTATGTATGTATGCATATGTAGTATATATGTAATTATATATTATATATAGACACACACACCACTATTAGGAAGAAGGGTAGATTCATGTATGTATTTCAAAATATTTAAATCGCAATAGAATCAATAGATTAATATTTTTTCGTGCACTAATCCAATCTAAATATTTTCTAGCAGGTCTAAGACATATGAAATTCAAAATTAATTTATAGATTAAATTATACTTATCGTGGTCAAGAATTCGCAGTCGATGTCAAATTTGAAGTCTGATGCAGGCATGATGTATGTTATATATAATGTATTGTATGTATATATGTATTGAATATTAATATCTATAATATATTATATATATATAATAATATATATTTATATGTGTATATGTGTATGATGTATGTATATATTATGTATGTATGTATGCATATATGTATGTATGTATGTATGTACGTCGTACATATGTATGTTACATAATTGGATGTAGTATATAAATACATATGTATTGTGTGTGTTACACCACACAACAACACAAATACATATGTTATTATGTATATATACACATACAGATGGATTATGTATATATAATACACATACATATATGTAATTTATGATATACTATATGTTGTTTGTATTATTACATACATACATACATAAATGTATATGTATGTATGTTATACTATGTATGTATGTATACATACATTATCATACATAATATGTATGTATACATAATATTCATATTACATGATGTATGTTTATACATACATATGTATGTACGTATATACATACATACATACATACATACATATATGCATACATACATACATTATATATATATATATATATATATATATATATATATATATATATAAATGTATGTATGTATGTATATATATATATATATCACGGCTCCTTGAATCAGGGCTAGATCGGACACGGGTCAAGGTGCAAACCAGATCGGATCGCTGGACGAGTTCGTGGTCTGACTATACTCTCTTAAGATTTGGACAACTTGGAGACCAAATCTGAGACCTAGAATTATCTGAGCAAAATGTATACAAGGAGTACCCAAGAGAATGGGGTTGGAGGCACATGTCTCGAGATGTATGTCGGTCAGCAAAGAAGCTAGTACAATGAGGCATAACAGAATACAATTGATCCATGCGAATTTGTGTGATATTCTGGAAACTCCATAGAAGTCAGTTCAAAGTGGGCAAGGTATTATCTTAAAGGATTTTTCATTCCGAATCCAACGGATCGAGTTTCATTGCAATCCGAGTTTGCTTGAGTCACGAACTTGGTAGTTTTATCTGACTGCGCAGAGTTCTATAGGAATGGAGATTCTGAGTTTATCGTTATCCTGTACTTAGAGAGTTGAGTTCGTGAGGGACTTGTTACTCGATGTTGTTCCTATGTTAAAGGACACTCAAGGGTGGGGTTGGAGATCAGAGAGGGAAAGAAAGAGAGATCATCTAAGGATCCTCTTGTATCTGTGAGAGATCGAGAGATCGGGAGAGCTTCTATTGTAAACCAGCGAGTGATTATTTAATAAAAAGTTCTCTTGTACTTATTTCTTCTTCTTCATGGTGTTTCTTGATGTCGCATTCCGCTATGTTCTATTATTGTTTGGTGTGGCCTAAGTCATAGAGACTAGGTTCCTATGCTAGGGAGGCTGACTGGTTCTCTACTGCCCTATGAAGAGCTGATCGAGCCGCATATTGTTGGGATTTTCTTCGAGATCCCTTCGTACATGATAGTTGGTATCAGAGCGATACCAGAAATGAAGAAGACGACCTCTACATAAACATCCATGGTGGGAATGGGGGATTCATCATCCTCGACCTTGGATCCCAATCCAGCCTCAAGAGGAGGCATGGCAATGGGTGGAGCACATTCAGTTGATGATTTCCTACAAGGGCTATAGATTGCATCTCCGATTATATCCACCGACAATTGACTATGGATGTGCGAGGCCCAAATAGCTGAGGTTGAGGGGCTAGTGGAGGACCTCGAGGGTAAGGATGCAACCCTTCGACGTGAGATTGCTGCTCAACTGAATAAAATTTTCTTCGATATGGAGCGGCACTATGATGAAGTACTGCAGTGCAATAAAGAGTTGAGACTATGGTGAAGGCTCTCCAAATATAGGTGATTGACCTTTCAAAGGAAAAAACCACCACGGGCGTATCCTCTTCTACCTCAACAATGGAGGTCACAAGTGAGACTACGCGTCCCCTGCACAACCTTGATGTTTCCAAGCCGTAGGAGTTCTACGGGCAGCGGTCCTTAAAGGAGGTAGATAATTTTCTTTTCGCCATGAAATAATACCTATAGGTTACCGACTCAAGGGGTTAAGCCATGAAGGTTACCATGGTGGCCATGTTCTTGAGGGATGTGGCGATGCTTTGGTGGTGACATCGGGCTAACGATATGAAGTGATGAGCTATTCCAATCACCACTTAGGCACAGTTCCAAACTAAACTTCGAAAGCAATTCTTCCTCAAGTTCGCTAAGGATGATGCTCGAGCACGACTACGGTGATTCAAGCAAAAGGGTGATGTGCATGAATATGTGCGAGAGTTCAATGAATTATTGTTGGAGGTATCATACCTCATCCTGGAGGACTCTCTCTTCACCTTCGTTAATGGGCTCAAACCATGGGCTAAGATGGAGTTGCAGCGAAGAGGAGTCAAGAGTTTGATGAGGTGATAGCTCAAGCAGAGGCTCTCATCGAGTTCAAGACTTAACCCACAACTCCCAAAGCCCAGGCATCCAAATAGGGCAATGGTGGGGGAGCAAAATCAGGTCATAAGGGAGGTGGAAAAGGCTCGAATTCGGGCTCCTCAAGTGGAGGGGCTTCCCAAGCAAAGGACAAAGGGGTGGTGCAAGGTACCAGCACTATCTCATGCTGCATTTGCAATGTACCGTATAAGGTGAAGGATTGTCCATTGAGGGGCAAGATCGTATCTATGATGGTGGAGCAGCAAGAGACTGACCAAAGGATGGGTTCACTCAGTCTCAACGCCCTGAAGGCCAAGGGGCCACAAGGCCTACTCTATGCACCTATCAATATCAATGGTCACACCTTCCAAGCACTCATTGATACGGGTGCCACTGACTTCTTCGTGGACTTAGCAAAGGTGAAGAAGCTCAACCTAAAGATTGAACATGATGAGCACACATTCAAGGCGGTCAACTCCATAGAGGTAGCTACAAGCGGAACAGCCAAGGATGTTGAGATCCAATTCAGTACATGGATCAGAGTAGTGACAGCAGTGGTTGCCCCTATCGACGACTACAAGGTGGTCATCACTAACCCAGCTACATGCCATGGTAAAGGCGGATTCAGATGTGGTGGTGGTTCTGAATTGGAGCGGACCTTGCATGGTTCAAGGGAAGCGAGTTAGAGGGACTCCGCAGCGAGTCCTATCGACAATGCAGCTTGCTAAGATGCTGAGAAGGGGACTTCCAACATACATTGCATCCATTCAAAAGGAAGACCTGCTGGAGGGAGAAGAGATCCCAGCACCCATCGAGGGTGTTCTCACTGAATTTGGGGATGTGATGCCCCCCAAATTACCCAAGCGATTGCCGCCAAAAAGAGAAATCGATCACCAGATTGATTTGGTGCAAGAAGCACATCTACTAGCCCAAACACCATATAGGATGGCCAAACTGAACTCCAGGAGCTAAGGAGACAGCTAACGGAGTTGGTGGATAGCGGGTTCATCCAACCTTCGAAGAGTCCATATGGAGCATCAATACTTTTTTAGAAGAAGCATGATGGTTCGTTGAAACTCTACATCGACTATTGGGCCCTCAACAAACTCACGATGAAGAACAAGTACCCCATTCCATGGATTGATGATTTGTTCGATCAACTTGGTAAGGCATGATGGTTTTCCAAGTTGGATCTTTGTAGCAGGTACTTTCAAGTTCACGTGGTGGAGGAGGACATTCGAGAAGACTGTATGTGTGATAAGGTATGGGAGCTTCGAGTACCTTGTCATGCCATTTGGCCTCACCAATGCTCCAACAACCTTTTGTATTTTGATGCAACATATACTCCACGACCAACTTCCGACTGTAGACAATAATATCATCCACGTATACTCTACGACTGTATCAATAAATTCGTGGTAGTATACTTGGATGATATTGTTATCTACAGTCGGACGTTGGACGAGCATGTGGTGCACTTGAGGCAAGTCTTCTCCATCCTACATTAATACCAACTCTTTATGAAGAAGGAGAAGTGCATATTTGCACAACAGAGGGTGCCATTCCTCGGGCACATCATTGGGGATGGAAAGCTTATGATGGATCCCTCCAAGATTTCAGCCATAGCTTAGTGGGAGGTACCTACATGTGTTATACACTTATGCTCTTTTCTTGGTTTGGCAAATTATTATAAGAGGTTCATCACTGGATATTCGAAGTTATGCGCCCCATTGATGGATTTGTTGGAAGAAGGGTCAACCATGGCAGTGGTTCGGATCAATGTCAGGAGGCATTCGATCATCTCAAAGCAGGCAGTCACAAGAGGAGCCGGTTCTCATGCTATCGGAACTTCTCGATTTCCTTTCGAAGTTCATACCGATGCATCAGATTTTGCCATTGGAGGGGTGCTCATGCAGGAAAGACACCCTAGTGGCCTACGAGAGTTCAGAAGTTGAATGACACCGAGCGCAGGTATATGGTTCATGAGAAGGAAGATGATAGCTGTTGTGCATTGCCTTAGAACCTGATGCACTATTACCTTCCTCGGATCCAAGTTTGTGGTGTGCATGGAACAACGTGGCCACAAGCTACTTCCAAAACCCAGCCAAAGCTCATCCTCAAAGTAAGCGAGATGGCAGCAATTTTTTCTCACTAAATTTGGATTTCCACATTCGAGTATAAGCTAGGTCGAACCAATTTGGTTCCTAACGCCTTAAGTAGAAAGACATAGTTGGCTGCGATTTCTTCCACTTTCGGACCAGCAAGTGACTTAATGGAGAGGATCAAGATCGAGATGGAGAAGGATCCATGGGCCACATCCATGGGTGAACTCATCAAGGATGGCAAGATGCGCCATTTCTGGACCGAAGGTGGGCTGATTTTGACACGAAGACGGCGTATCTATGTGCCTTCAGGCGGAGGGCTGAGGCGCGAGGTGCTGCGAGAGCATCAATGTGGGTAGGACATCAGGGGGTGCATCGGACCCAAGCTCTCATAGAACATAGCTACTATTGGCCAAATATGTGAGATGACATCAAGGGGTATGTTCGCATTTGTCTAGTATGCCAACAAGACAAGGTTGAACATCAGCAGCCTGTGGGGTTGTTGGAGCCATTGCCTACACCAGAGCGTCCATGGGAGAGCATCTCCATGGACTTCATCATTGGGTTACCTCTAGTGGAAAGGTATAGCTCCATCATGGTAGTGGTGGATCACTTCTCAAAGTATGGAGTCTTCATTCCAGCACCTACTACTTGCCATGTGGAGGACATGGCGTGGTTGTTCTTCATATATGTGGTGAAATATTGGAGGATACCATGGAGCATTGTTTCTGATCGTGATGCTCGCTTCACGGAAAGATTCTGGATTGAGTTATTTCGGATACTCGAAATGAAGTTGAAGATGTCCACAACTTTCCACCCTCAGACTGATGGCCAAATAGAATGAACAAATGCATTATTAGAGATGTATTTGAGGCACTATGTGAATGCCAACCAGCGGGATTGGGTTCGACTCTTGGACCAAGCCCAATTCAGTTACAACTTGCAGCAATCAGAGTCGACCGATAAATCATCATTTGAGCTGATAACAGGATAGCAACCAGACACTCCAGGGAGTATCACAGTGGACTATATGGGATGTAGCCCAACCACATACAGGTTCGTGAGGGATCTGAAGGAGGATACAGATTTGGTTCAGATCTTCTTGTTGAAGGTGACCAAATAGATGAAGAAGTGGGCTGACATAAAGTGGCATGCAGCTGAGTTTTAGATTAGTGATCGGGTATTGGTGAAACTCTACCATCACATGAGATTAAAGTTGGGCTACCATAAAGCACTCGTGAGGAGGTATGAAGGCCCTTTCATCATCACCCATCGAATTGGAGAGATAGCATATCGGTTGTCACTACCTTCCAAGCTGAAAGTGCATCCGGTGTTCCACGTGTCTCTGTTGAAGCCATTCAAATAGGACATAACCGACCCTTCTCGGGCTCAAAGCGGGAGAGCTCCAGTGGTCGTACAAATTCACTACACCAAGAGGGTTTCTGAAATCAAGGCGGATAGGAAGAAGGACAGTCGGGTGTAGTACTTAGTCCGATGGAGAGGACTAGCAGACTCAGAAGCGAGTTGAGAGTATGGTGATAAACTATGGCAGTTTGAAGACATCATCAACAAGTATCACCTAGCCTCATCGGGGGCGACTTCAGCTTAGGTGGGGGAGGGTGTCACGACTCCTCAAATTGGGGCTGGACCAAACACGGATCAAGATGCAAACCAAATCGGGTCGCTAGATGGGTTTGAGGTCTGACTACACTCTCTTGAGATTTGGACAACTTAGAGATCAAATCTGAGTCCTAGAATTATCTAAAGAAATGTGTACAAGTTCTACAAGGAGTACTCAAGAGAATGGGACTGGAGGCACATGTCTCGAGATGTATGTTGGTCAGCAAAGAAGCTAGTGCAATGAGGCATAACAAAATGCAGTTTATCTATGCAACTTTGTGTGATCTTTTGAAAACTTCATAGAAGTTGGTTCGAAGTGGGTAAGGCATTATCTTAAATGATTCTTCGTTTCAAATCCAACGGATCAAGTTTCATTGCAATCCGAGTTCGTTTGAATCATGAACTTGGCAGTTTTATCTGACTGCGCAGAGTTCTACGGGAATGAAGATTCTGAGTTTATCCTTATCTTGTACTTAGAGAGTTGAGTTCGTGAGAGACTTGTAACTTGGGGTTGTTTCTATATAAAAGGACACTCAAGGGTGAGGTTGGAGATCAGAGAGGGAAAAAAAGAGATTATCTAAGGATCCTTTTGTATCTATGAGAGATTGAGAGATCGGGAGAGCTTCTATTGTAAACCAGCAAGTGGTTTTTTAATAAAAGTTCTCTTTCTCTTATTTCTTCTTCTTCTTCTTCATGGTGTTTTCTGGTGTCGCATTCCACTATGTTCTATTATTGTTGGGCATGGCCTAAGTCATAGAGACTAGGTTTTCATGCTAGGGAGGCTGATCGATTTTCTTTTGCCCTATGAAGAGCTGACCGAGTCGCACGTTGTTAGGATTTGCTCTGAGATCCCTTCATACATGACATATACATATACATACATGTATGCATACATACATTCATTATATACATACATACATACATTATATATATATATATAATGTATGTATGTATGTATGTATGTATGTATATAATGATGGGTTAGGTCTACAGGGCGGAAGCACGGATTTTAAAGTAAAAACATGAAATCATATAAATCAAACTTGAATCCTAGGACCACCTCATTAGCAATTAAATCATATAACATACATTTGTAACATAAAAGAAAGTATTAGAATATACCTCTTATCGCTAAACCCTAAATTGACCTTGATCGCTGGTAGCAGTCCATCAGGATTTTCACTAGATGCCCACATGTTCATCCTCCAACGTTGATCCACACAGAGACTTGATCAAGGCACCAGCACCTTTGATTTATATAATTAGAGTTCTAATAATAAGAACTTTAATTAAAAGGGCAAGACCTTCTTTAGCCTTTATGTCACCTTCCTTGCCTCTCCTTATCTATCTTTTTTTTTCTTTTGTCTTCTTAATTTTCCTTCCTAATCTCTTAGTCTTAAGATGACTTCTCATCCTTATAAGGACAAGGTCTAGACAAGAGAAAGGAAGAAAGAAAATTGGATAAAAAGAAACTCTTGTAAGAAAGAAAGATAATTTTCACACACTCTCGGACTCTTGGTATGCACCCCTATTTATAATGTACGTAGGGGTGCCAACTAAATTTTTCACGCCCTTTCCTCATCAATATCTCATGCCCCATCATTATATCTCACACTCATCTAAAAATTATGCCATTTAAAATTATGTAGCCTTAGTCCAAGAGGTGCCTTAAAATAGAAGGACTCTTCGAACTTATTCTACGTAGATTTTCTATGAAGAGTCGCGATGCAAAAAATAAATGGTGCCATAAATTAAAGGGCTTGGATCAGATAAGATGGCCATCTAATGGCCCTTAAAGAGACTCCCATTCAGCAAGAAGGCGTGGAGATGAACTTTGAATAGTCAAAGTCCCAAGAGGCGTCAAGGATGAGAGGGTGGCAAGGAGTCTTGGGCGGCAAGAATTCCTAGGCGACAAAGAGTTCTTTCTCAAAATAATAATAAAGTATTTCATCTACAGAAGGACTCTTCTACACCCCATATCTGATGTTCACATCAATATAAAAATTTACATGACATAATAAAATAAAAAAAATCAAAGAAGGTAGGCGCCAACTAATTCCATGCGCCAAAGAATTCTTTGCACATGAAAGACTTTCCACACGCAAGAGAGAGACTCTCTGGCACATGGAATTCAGGTATGTAGCACCCCAACTAAAGCCCAATCAGTCTAGGTTAATCCAATTTAAGATCAAATCCTATTTGGCTCAAATCGGATCTAAATTAGCCCAAATCAAAAACCAATTCGAATCCAATTCGAAACCAAGTGCTAGGATTTGCTACATGTGCTAGCATGTTCATCTTGCAAACATGGTCTAATCCAATTAGACCCTTAATCAACTCTCTTTGTGTGTGACCCATTGGATTCCACATCTAACCAGCAGTGAGTCTGGGTGTGATTTGATCTAATCTGGTTAGAACTCAACCAAACCGATTTAGGTCAAAACTAGCGAACCCAATTTGACTTAATTTGGAATAATTTCTAATTTAATGATCAAATTAAAATTTTAATTTGATTGAACCCCCAAGATATGATTGACGTTTAGCAATGTATCATGACTTTCTAAAAGATGTAAAATTTTTTATGAAAATACCAAAAATATTCTTCAGTGAAAATTACCATGCAACTAGATCCTTCGATCTCCCTACATCCTGAATATGACTCTGGGTATGAAAATATGTCAACCCCAATATCATATTCATTTCTCTTTCAATCTTATGATGATGATTCATTTAATGAAACATTAGAAACCATTTCTAATTTTTTATCATGCTTTGATCAAAGTCTTCCTGAATCATCATTTGTTTGAAACAAGTATGATGCTATTTCCTCTTACCAAGAGAGATCGATTCCATGTTAACCTACTCACAACCTTCATATATATAATCTACCATATCTAGATCATCCCATACATAACTAAGTCATGAATGGGTATGAACCAAAATATGGATTTATATATATAAGATTCTATGATAGTTTCAAATCAAAGAATTACATGCATAAATTCCACTATGAGAACCATCTATTAACATGTAGATAAGACTCCATCAGATATTCTCGATTTGGATCAATTCAGTGAACTCATTCTCTAATGAGCACCCACATTCTTGTATTAGTATCATACATAAGTTATTATGAGATCAATCATCCTCTCAATCGAGCATACAAAGAATATGCTAGTCTTACTGAAAAACATAGATCCCTAATTCAATGTCCCATCGACTAAGAATATTTAAATTAGGGTTTTAAGGTTTTAAGTCTCACTAGTATGATCTCATCATAATCCTAAAACCATAGCCCTAATTTATAAGATTCATCATAATCTTAAATAAATAATAAGATACTACATATGATGAAATAAATGCCTTTATTTATTAAAAATGTCATTATATGCGTTTGGAAGACAAAGAACAACCCAAAAATTAATTGGCTTGAGGGTAAATTTTTTTCAATCTCCCACTTGCACTAAAGCCAATCGCCCTTGTATTTTAATTTCATACAATCAAGGTGACGATCAAATAGTTGCAGTGGTAAAGCCTTAGTGAATGGGTCTGCTATGTTGTTCTTTGTGTCCACTCATTCTATGACTACATCTTGTCTTTCAATAATTTTTTGAACGAGATGGAAGCATCTTAGAATGTGTTTGGATTTATGATGAGACCTTCTTTTTAGAAAG
Organism: Cocos nucifera; assembly: GCA_006176705.1. NCBI lineage: Eukaryota > Viridiplantae > Streptophyta > Magnoliopsida > Arecales > Arecaceae > Cocos > Cocos nucifera. The sequence goes on along the minus strand of QRFJ01002918.1, from coordinate 101,488 downwards.
ATGACTCATGGGTAAATAACCTCTTTTACTCCCATCCATACTGAATCTTTTCAGTATTAAGTCAATGTACCTTGATTGGGACAAGCCTAGCATCGTTTTAGATCTATCCTTATAGATCTTTATTCCTAGTATATATGATGCTTCTCCCAAATCTTTTATGAAAAACTTATTTGATAGCCATAATTTGACTGATTGTAACATTGGGATATCATTCTCAATGAGGAGTATGTCATCTACATATAGAACCAAGAAGACTATGGTCTCCCACTAGCTTTTTTGTACACACATAGTTCATCAACATTCTTGATAAAACCAAACTCTTTTACTGTTTCATCAAAATAGATGTTCCAACTCCTTGATACTTGCTTTAATCCATAAATGGATCTCTTAAGCTTGCATACCTGATTTGATCTCTCATTTGACTCAAATCCCTCTGACTGTGACATATAGACCTCCTCCTCAAGGAAACCATTAAGAAAGGCAGTCTTTACATTCATTTGCCATATTTCATAGTCATGGTATGCTGCTATAGCAAGCATAATCCGAATAGATTTGAGTATGGCAATAGATGAAAATGTTTTATTATAATCAATCCCCTGGTTTTGCCTAAAACCCTTAGCCACCAATCTGGCCTTATAAGTTTTAATTTGACCATCAGCTCCAATCTTTTTCTTAAAAATCCATTTGCATCCAATAGGATTTATATCCTCTGGTGCATCCACCAAAGTCCATACTTTGTTGGTGTGCATGGATTCTATTTTGGATTGCATGGCAGCCAGCCATTTGTAAGAGTCTTTACTTTTGACTGTATCCATATAGGTCAAAGGTTCGTCATTCTCAATGACTTGGGCTTCATTGTTCTTAATAATGAAACCATACCTCACAGGTGTATTTCGTAATCTTTTAGACCTACGGATAGGAGTTATGTGTTCTGATTCTTTTATATGATTATATGGTTGAAAAATTTCTATTTATTTTTTTTGAACTTCACTAAGTTTAATATTTCTGCTACTGCCCTTTTCTAGGATAATTTTCTTTTCCATAAAAGTGGCATGCCTACTTACAAATATGTTTTGTTCAGTAGGATGATAGAATAAATATCCTATACTATTTCTAAGATATCCTATAAATAGACATCTGTCTGATCTAGCATCAAGTTTATATCCAAAATTTCTTTTGACATAAGCTGGACAACTCCAGATCTTAAGATACTTAAGATTAGGTTTCTTACTTCTTCATATGTCATATGGAGTACTAGATACAGATTTAGAAGGAACTTTATTCAAGATATAAATTATAGTCTCCAGAGTATGACCCCAGAAGGAAATAGGTAATTCAGTGAAGCACATCATGGACCGTACCATATCTAATAAGGTATGATTTTTTCTTTTGGCTACACCATTTAATTATGGTGTATAAGGAGGAGTTCATTCAAAGAGAATCCCTTTAACTTTAAGATAGTCTAGAAACTCACTAGATAAGTATTCTCCTCTCCGATCAGATCAAAGAATTTTTATACATTGTTTAGTTTGTTTTTCGATCATACTTTGATACTCTTTAAATTTATCAAAGGCTTTTGATTTGTATTTCATAAGATACACATATCCAAACCTAGATAAATCATCAGTGAATGTTACAAAATATGAGTATCCTTCTCTGGCTTGAGTTATCATAGGACCACATACATCCATATGTATAAGTCCTAATAACTCATTTGTCCTTTCTTCATGTCCACTAAATAAAATCATGGTCATTTTATCCATGAGGCATGATTCACAAGTTCCCAATGATTCATAATCAAAAGGATCAAAGAACTTTGTTTTGTATAACTTGTTAATTCTAACCTCACTAATATGACCTAATCGATAATGCCAAAGTAAAGTATTATTTATGTCATCTCTCTTACGTTTTCTATTTTCATCAATATGAAATATATTATCATCCAAACATAGAGTCAACAAACCATTGCTAAATATGCCAAAACAAATATTTTCATTAGAATATTTGATTGAGCAACCTTCGCTCGTTACATTAAGACTATAACCTTGTTTTAATAACAAGGGTATAGATATAATATTTCTAATGATCTTAGGCATATAATAACAATTTGTAAGCTCTAAGAACTTTCCATAAGGTAACTTCAATATATTTGTCCCTATAGCTTCTGCTTAGATAGACTCTTCTTTAGCGCCATAGAGCTTGAAGTCACTTTTCTTCAAACTCTTAATTTTCTGCAGCTCCTGCAAAGATTTGCATATATGAAAATCACAGTTGATATCTAATACCCAAGAATTTGAAATAAAAGAATTTAATGATAATATAGTATGCATCTCATACATACTTTTTGGTGCATTATTTGCACCAGACTTCACGGTTGTAAGGTAAGCCTTGCAATTTCTTTTCCAATAACCTATTTTGTCATAGTGAAAATAGGTCCTCTGTCCGAAGACCTTCTTCCCCTTTTTCTTCTTATTTATACCACTTTTAGGATTCAACCATCTTTTTGAACCCTTTTTGCCTGCCTTCTTCTTGGAGATCCCTTCCATAAGAAGAAGAGGAGCCATATCTTTCTTGATATGGCTTTCTGTTATCTTGAGCATATTTAACAGCTCGAGCAAGGAAGAATTCAGTTTGTTCATGTGATAGTTCATGATAAACTGAGAAAATTATTCTGAGAGTGATTGCAGAATCAAATCCTGACTTAACTCTCCATCCATAACAAAATCTAATTGACTTAATCGAGTAATTAGGTCAATTACCATCAAAACATGATTTTGTATAGATATTCCTTCTGTCATTCTTATACGAAATAATTGCTTAGAAATCTCATATCTAGTAGTCCTACGATGCTCTCTATAAAGCTCTTTTAGATTGAGCAATATGGATTGAGTGTCCATGCTATCATGCTGCCTCTGTAATTCATTATTCATAGAGAAAAGTATGATGCATTTGACAGTAAGGCAATCATTTTGCTACATCTTGTATGTGGACTTATCTTCATCTGCGGCATCATTTCCTAATGGCTTTGGATCAGGGGCATCAAGAATATAGGAGAGTTTTTCTTGACTGAGTACTATTTTTAGGTTTCTTAATCAGACAACATAATTTTGACCAATCAATTTATTTGAATCCAAAATTGAACGCAATGAAAGTGAAGAAGCCATTTAATCTACATAATAAAGAACAATATATAAGCAAACAACTCATGATGACAAACATAATTAAATTAGAACTTTAATTTAATTATGTCTTTCACTGTTTAATCAAAAATCATAACCCTCTTATTGATTTTCTTAGTGAGAATAAGATCCTAATTTCTTATAAAAGATCTTGTGGTTGCACAACAAATCTATTATAAGTTCAAAGGTAGGAAACTCTTTCCAATTGTACTTCATGCAACTCTCAAAAAACTTTTGCCTCTAAAACATTAATAGCCTTGTGTTAGCATAACAAACTTTAATGTTTTAGTTTAATAGAATTCTTCAATTCTATACAGTTAAAATGAAATATGACTATTTTTGTGGTTACACAATAAAGCACTATATTCAAAATATTGTAAGCATCTCAATGCACTAGATTAATATTACATCATTCCTATGAAAGTTCTTGTGGTTACACAACAAAACTAATATGGTTCTAGACATAATAAGAACCTAGTATGAAGGAAGGCCTTAATGTAGTGAATATAATACTAAGTATTTCAATCTAGAATTAAATTAATCGAATCGGCCAGATAAGTGGGAGAGAAGTGGGAGTCTTCCTGTTGCTTTTCTTAGACACCAATAAATTAATCAGGTCAGACAACAAAATCAATTAAAAAACTACATTCTCTTTACCAATCATGAATGATTTATCCTAGACATCGATTGATCAATTATACATCCCGACTGATACAGCTATAGATTAATTACACTACAACTTAATATAATTTTTTTAAAAAAAAGAATTTAAAAAATCTCAATGCACATTCTGATTTAAATCAAACTAAGCATCTAATAGCATCAATTATAATAAAATTTATATATATCTATTAACATGTATAATTATTTCAGGACAACCATCATTATATAGTGAATACTTTCCACTATATCAGGGCAACCTTTACAGAATAATATATACATCATGATCTCATTATGATAAATAAAAGAATATGATCTCATCATATAAATAATATGCAAATAAATACAAAAAATATATATTATACTTTTCTTTTGTGCTATTATATTATAAGCAAAGCATTATATGATTTAACCTAATAAGGCTTGCTCTGATACCACTGATGGGTTAGGTATACAGGACGGAAGCATGGATTTCAAAGTAAAAATATGAAATCATAGAAACCAAATCCGAACCCTAGGATCACCTCATTAGCAATTAAATCATATAACATCCATTTGTAACATAAAAGAAAGTATTAGAATTATACCTCTCATCGCTAAACCCTAAATTGACCCTGAACGTCAGTAGCAGTCCATCAGGGTTTCCACCAGGTGCCCACATGTTCACCCTCCAACGTTGATCCACATAGAGACATGATCAAGGCACCAATACCTTTGCTTTATATAATTAGAGTTCTAATAATAAGAACTTTAATTAAAAGGGCAAGACCTTCTTTAGCCTTTATGTCACCTTCCTTGCCTCTCCTTATCTATCTTTTTTTTTCTTTTGTCTTCTTAATTTTCCTTCCTAATCTCTTAGTCTTAAGATGACTTTTTGTTCTTATAAAGACAAGGTCTAGACAAGAGAAAGAAAGAAAAAAAATTGGACAAAAAGAAACTCTTGTAAGAAAGAAAGATAATTTTCACACACTCTCGGACTCTTGGTATGCACCCATATTTATAACGTACGTAGGGGTGCCAACTAAATTTCTCATGCCCTTTTCTCATCAATATCTCACACCCCATTATCATATCTCATGTTCATCTAAAAATTGCATCATTTAAAATTATGTAGACTTAGTCCAAGAGATGCCTTAAAACAGAAGGACTCTTCGGACTAATTTTACGTAGATTTTCTACGAAGAGTCGTGATGCAAAAAATAAATGGCACCATAAATTAAAGGACTTGGATCAGATAAGATGGCCATCTAATGGCCCTTAAAGAGACACCCTTCAACAAGAAGGCGTGGAGATGAACTTTGAATAGTCAAAGTCCCAAGAGACGTCAAGGATGAGAGAGCGGCAAGGAGTCTTGGGCGGCAAGAATTCCTAGGCGACAAAGAGTTCCTTCTCAAAATAATAATGAAGTATTTCATCTGCAGAAGGACTCTTCTATGCCTCATTTCTGATGTCCATGCCAATATAAAAATTTACGTGACATAACAAAATGGAAAAAGTTAAAGAAGGTAGGCGCCAACTAATTCCATGCGCCAAAGAATTCTTTGCGCATGAAAGACTTCCCATGCGCAAGAGAGAGACTCTCTAGCATGTGGGATTCAAGTATGTGGCCCCCTAACTAAAGCCCAATCAGTCTAGGTTAATCCAATTCAAGATCAAATCCTATTTAGCTCAAATCGGATCTAAATTGGCCCAAATCGGAAGCCAATTCGAATCCAATTCGAAACCAGGTGCTAGGGTTTGCTACATGTGCTAGTATGTTCATCTTACAAACATGCTCTAATCCAATTAGATCCTTAATCAACTCTCTTTGTGTGTGACCCATTGGGTTCCACATCTAACCAGCAGTGAGTCTAGGTGTGATTTGATCTAATCTGATTAGAACTCAACCAAACCGATTTAGGTCAAAACTAGCGAACCCAATTTGACTTAATTTGGAACACTTTCTAATTTAATGATCAAATTAAAATTTTAATTTGATTGAACCCCCAAGACATGATTGATATTTAGCAACGTATCATGACTTCCTGAAAGATGTGAAATTTTTTATGAAAATACTAAAAGTATTCTTCAGTGAAAATTACCATGCAACTAGATCCTTCGATCTCCCTGCATCCTGAATATGACTCTAGGTATGGAAATATGTCAACCCCAATATCATATTCATTTCTCTTTCAATCTTATGATGATGATTTATTTAATAAAACATTAGAAATCATTTCTAATTTTTCATCATGCTTTGATCAAGGTCTTTCTGAATCATCATTTGTTTGAAGCAAGTATGATGCTATTTCCTCTTACCAGGAGAGATCGATTCCATGTTAACCTACTCACAACCTTCATATATATAATCTACCATATCCAGATCATCCCGTACATAACTAAGTCATGAATGAGTATGAATCAAAATATGAATTTATATATATAAGATTCTATGGTAGTTTCAGGTCAAAGAATTACATGCACAAATTTCACTATGAGAACCATCTATTGACATATAGATATGACTCCATTAGATATTCTCGATTTGGATCAATTCAGTAAACTCATTCTCTAATGAGCACCCATATTCTTGTATTAGTGTCATACAAGTTATTGTGAGATCAATCATCCTCTCAATCGAGCATACAAAGAATGTGCTAGTCTTACCGAAAAATATTGATCCCTAACTCAATGTTCCATCGACTAGGAATATTTAAATTAGAGTTTTAAAGTTTTAGGTCTCACTGGTATGATCTTATCATAATCCTAAAATCATAGCCCTAATTTATAGGATTCATCATAATCTTAATTAAATAATAAGACATTGCATATGATGAAATAAATATCTTTATTTATTAAAAATGTCATTACATGAGTTTGGAAGATAAAGAACAGCCCAAAAATTAATTAGCTTTAGGGCATATTCCTTTCAATCTCCCATTTGCACTAAAGCCAATCACCCTTATATTTTAATCCCATACAATCAAGGTGGCGATCAAACAGTTGCAGTGGTAAAGCCTTAGTGAATGGGTCTGCTATGTTGTTCTTTGTGTCCACTCATTCTATGACTACATCTTGTCTTTCAATAATTTCTCGAACGAGATGGAAGCATCTCAGAATGTATTTGAATTTATGATGAGACCTTCTTTTTAGAGAGATGTATGCCTTGACTCATGGGTAAATAACCTCTTTTACTCCCATCCATACTGAATCTTTTCAGTATTAAGTCAATGTACCTTGATTGGGACAAGCCTAGCATCCTCTTAGATCTATCTCTATAGATCTTCATTCCTAGTATATATGATGCTTCTCCCAAATCTTTCATAGAAAATTTATTTGATAGCCATAATTTGACTGATTGTAACATTGGGATATCATTCCCAATAAGGAGTATGTCATCTACATATAGAACCAAGAAGACTATGGTTCTCCTACTAGTTTTCTTGTACACACATGGTTCATCAACATTCTTGATAAAACCAAACTCTTTTACTGTTTCATCAAAATGGATGTTCCAACTCCTTGATGCTTGCTTTAATCCATAAATGGATCTCTTAAGCTTGCATACCTGATTTGATCTCTTATTTGACTCAAATCCCTCTAGCTGTGACATATAGACCTCCTCCTCAAGGAAACCATTAAGGAAGGACAGTCTTTACATCCATTTGCCATATTTCATAGTTGTGGTATGCTGCTATAGCAAGCATAATCCAAATAGATTTGAGCATGGCAATAGGTGAAAATGTTTCATCATAATCAATCCCCTATTTTTGCCTAAAATCCTTAGCCACCAATCTGGCCTTATAAGTTTCAATTTGACCATCAACTCCAATCTTTTTCTTAAAAATCCATTTGCATCCAATAGGATTTATATCCTCTGGTGCATCCACCAAAGTCCATACTTTGTTGGTGTGCATGGATTCTATTTCGGATTGCATGGCAGCCAGCCATTTGTAAGAGTCTTTACTTTTGACTGCTTCCGTATAGGTCAGAGGTTCGTCATTCTCAATGACTTGGGCTTCATTGTTCTCAATAATGAAATCATACCTCATAGGTGTATTTCATACTCTTTTAGACCTACGGATAGGAGTTATGTGTTCTGGTTCTTTTATGTGATTATATGGTTGAGAAATTTCTATTTATTTTTTCTTGAACTTCACTAAGTTCAATATTTCTGCCACTGCCCTTTTCTAGGATAAATTTTTTTTCCATGAAAGTGGCATGCCTACTTACAAATACCTTTTGTTCAATAGGATGGTAGAATAAATATCCTATACTATTTCTAGGATATCCTATAAATAGACATCTGTCTGATCTAGCATCAAGTTTATGTCCAAAATTTCTTTTGACATAAGCTGGACAACCCCATATCTTAAGATACTTAAGATTAGGTTTCTTACTTCTCCATATGTCATATGGAGTACTAGATACAGATTTAGAAGGAACTCTATTCAAGATGTAAATTGCAGTCTCCAGAGCATGACCCTAGAAGAAAATAGGTAATTCAGTGGAGCATATCATGGACCGTACCATATCTAATAAGGTACGATTTTTTCTTTCGACTATATCATTTAATTGTAGTGTATAAGAAGGTGTCCATTCAGAGAGAATCCCTTTAACTTTAAGATAGTCTAGAAACTCACTAGATAAGTATTCTCCTCTTCAATCATATCGAAGGATTTTTATACATTGTTCGGTTTATTTTTCGACCATACTTTGATACTCTTTAAATTTATCAAAGGCTTCTGATTTGTATTTCATAAGATACACATATCCAAACCTAGATAAATCATTAGTGAATGTTATAAAATAAGAGTATCCTCCTCTGGCTTGAGTTGTCATAGGACCACATACATCTGTATGTACAAGATCTAGTAACTCATTTGTCCTTTCTCCATGTCCACTAAATGGAATCTTGGTCATTTTACCCATGAGGCATGATTCACAAGTTCCCAATGATTCATAATCAAAAGGATCAAAGAACTTTTCTTTGTATAACTTGTTAATCCTAGCCTCACTAATATGACCTAATCGACAATGCCAAAGTAAAGTATTATTTATGTCATCTCTCTTACGTTTTCTATTTTCATCAATATGAAATATATTGTCATCCAAACATAGAGTCAACAAACCATTGCTAAATATGCCAAAACAAATATTTTCATTAGAATATTTGATCGAGCAACCTTCGCTCGTTACATTAAGACTATAACCTTGTTTTAATAACAAGGGTATAGATATAATATTTCTAATGATCTTAGGCATATAATAATAATTTGTAAGCTCTAAGATCTTCCCATAAGGTAACTTCAATATATTTGTCCCTACAGCTTCTGCTTGGATAGACTCTCCTCCAGCGCCATAGAGCTTGAAGTCACCTTTCTTCAAACTCTTAATTTTCTGCAGCCCCTACAAAGATTTGCAGATATGAAAACCACAGTCGGTATCTAATACCCAAGAATTTAAAATAAAAGAATTTAATGATAATATAGTATGTATCTCATACATACCTTTTGGTGCATTATTTGCACCAGACTTCACGGTTGCAAGGTAAGCCTTGCAATTTCTCTTCCAATGATCTATTTTGTCGCAGTGAAAATAGGTCGTCTGTCCAAAGACCTTCTTCCTCTTTTTCTTCTTATTTATACCACTTTTAGGATTCAACCTTCTTTTTGAACCCTTTTTGCCTGCCTTCTTCTTGGAGATCCCTTCCACAAGAAGAAGAGGAGCCTTATCTTTCTTGATATGGCTTTCTGCTATCTTGAGCATATTTAACAGCTCAGGCAAGAAAGAATTCAGTTTGTTCATGTGATAGTTCATGACAAACTGAGAAAATGATTCTAGGAGTGATTGCAGGATCAAATCCTGACTTAACTCTCCATCCATAACAAAACCTAATTGACTTAATCGAGTGATTAGGTCAATTACCATCAAAACATGATTTTGTATGGATGTTCCTTCTATCATTCTTGCACAAAATAATTGCTTAGATATCTCATATCTAGCAGTCCTACTATGCTCTCCATAAAGCTCTTTTAGATTGAGCAATATGGATTGAGTGTCCATGCTATCATGCTGCCTCTATAATTCATTATTCATAGAGGCAAGTATGATGCATTTGACAGTAAGAAAATCATTTTGCCACATCTTGTATGTGGACTTATCTTCATCTGTGGCATCATTTTCCTAATGGCTTAGGATCAGGGGCATCAAGAATATAGGAGAGTTTTTCTTGACTGAGTACTATTTTTAGGTTTCTCAACCAGTCAACATAATTTTGATCAGTCAATTTATTTGAATCCAAAATTGAACGCAATGAAAGTGAAGAAGCCATTTAATCTACATAATAAAGAACAATATATAAGCAAACAACTCATGATGACAAACATAATTAAATTAGGACTTTAATTTAATTATGTCTCCCACTATTTAATCAAAAAATCATAACCCTCTTATTGATTTTCTTAGTGAGAATAAGATCCTAATTTCTTATAAAAGGTCTTGTGGTTGCACAACAAACCTGTTATAAGTTCAAAGGTAGGAAACTCTTTCCAATTGCATTTTATGCAACTCTCAAAAAAACTTTTGCCTCTAAAACATTAATAGCCTTGTGTTAGCACAACAAACTTTAATGTTTTAGTTTAAATAGAACCCTTCATTTCTATACAGTCAAAATAAAATATGACTACTTTTGTGGTTACACAATAAAGCAGTATATTCAAAATGCTGTAAGCATCTCAATGCACTAGATTAATATTACATCATTCCCATGATAGTTCTTGTGGTTACACAATAAAACTAATATGGTTCTAGACATAATAAGAACCTAGTATGAAGGAAGGCCTTAATGTAATGAATATAATACTAAGCATTTCAATCTAGAATTAAATTAATCGAATCGGCCAAATAAGTGGGAGAGAAGTGGGAGCCCCCCTGTTGCTTTCCTTAGACACCAATAAATTAGTCAGATCAGATAATAGAATTAATTAAAAAATCATATTCTCTTTACTAATCATGAACCATTTATCTTAGACACCGATTGATCAATTATATATCCCTACTGATACAGCTATAGATTAATTACACTATAACTTAATATAAATTTTTTTAAAAAAAAAGATTTGAAAAATCTCGATGCACATTCTGATTTAAATCAAACTAAATGCCTAATAGCATCAATTATAATAAAATTTATATATATCTATTAACATGTATAATTATTCTAGGACAACCATCATTATATAGTGAATACTTTCCACTATATCAGGGCAACCTTTACAGAATAATATATACATCATAATCTCATTATGATAAATAAAAGAATATGATCTCATCATATAAATAATATGCAAATAAACATAAAAAATATATATCATACTTTTCTTTTGTGCCATTATATTATAAGCAAAGCATTATATGATTTAACCTAATAAGGCTTGCTCTGATACCACTGATGGGATTGGTGTACAGGGCGGAAGCATGGATTTCAAAGCAAAAACATGAAATCATATAAACCAAACCCAAACCCTAGGACCACCTCATTAGCAATTAAATCATATAACATGCATTTATAACATAAAAGAAAGTATTAGAATATACCTCTTATCGCTAAACCCTAAATTGACCCTGATCGTCGGTAGCAGTCCATCAGGGTTTCCACCAGGTGCCCATGTATTCACCCTCCAACATTGATCCACACAGAGACTTGATCAAGGCACCAGCATCTCTGATTTATATAATTAGAATTCTAATAATAAGAACTTTAATTAAAAGGGTAAGATCTTTTTTAGCCTTTATGTCACCTTCCTTGCCTCTTCTTGTCTATCTTTCTTTTTCTTTTGTCTTCTTAATTTTTCTTCCTAATCTCTTAGTCTTAAGATGACTTCTTATCTTTATAAGGATAAGGTCTAGATAAGAGAAAGAAAGAACGAAAATTAGATAAAAAGAAACTCTTGTAAGAAAGAAAGATAATTTTCACACACTCTCGGACTCTTGGTGTACACCCCTATTTATAACGTACGTAGGGGTGCCAACTAAATTTCTCATGCCTTTTTCTCATCAATATCTCATGCCCCATCATCATATCTCACACCCATCTAAAAATTGTGCCATTTAAAATTACGTAGACTTAGTCCAAGAGGTG
>QRFJ01002918.1:22027-84527 GCA_006176705.1 Cocos nucifera | reverse complement strand
AGGATCATGCGAAATCTTTAATTTTTCTTCGGCATCATATTGATGAAGGTTTAAAGGTTGAATACCATTTTGTGAAAAATTCGCTAGTATTATGGAATAACCTAAAGATATGATCACTAGAAGACGATCATTTTTCCAAAGGCACGATATGATTAGATGCACCTGAGGTTGCAAAATTTTAAAATCATATTTGAATATAATTCTGCTTTATTTTGGATCAGCTTATAGTTAAAACTATATGAAGAGAATGTAACAGATGAGGATATATTGAAAAAGATATTCTCTACTTTTCATGCCTCAAATATGCTCCTATAGCAGCAATATCGAGAATGCAGATTTAAAAGATATTCTGAACTAATTTCTTACCTTCTGATAACTGAGCAGAATAATGAATTATTATTAAAAAATCATGAGTCTCACTCGACTGCTCTATACCATTTTCTGAAGTGAATGTTGTGTCGTCCCAAAATAATGAGCATGGGTATGAACGAGATCGTGGCCAAGGCCATGGGCGTGGACGTGGTCATGGTCGTGGTCGTGGTCGTGGTCATGGTCGTAGTGGTTTCAAAAATACTAGGGCAAGCCACTTGAAGTGGCAGAATTCAAAAATCGATACAAGCTCTGATCAAGAGAAAAAGATACAACCTGAAGAAAATGTTTGCTATAGATGTAGAATAAAAGGTCACTGATCACATACCTGTCGTACGACAAAGCATCTAGCAGATCTATATCAAGCTTTCATGAAAGAAAAGAAAATAAAGTCTGAGATAAACTTTGCAGATTTGTTTAATGATGATGATGGTAATCTAAATATGCCTTCTTTTGACGTCTTCGATTTTTTTGCCCATCCTAAAGAAAAAATTGACCACATGATCATTGATGGAGAAATAGTTAAAGAATATTTTTTATTATACTTTTTTTACTTCAATAAAGTGTCTTATCTATATACTTACATTTTGAAAGTAATACATGAACTATTTTGTAAAATCAATATCTTATTCATTTTCTAGATTAAACTCAAAAATAAACATGAAAGAATTTTCCATAGCTGATAGTGCTACAACCCACACCATACTTCAGGATTAAAAAATATTTTTGATAATTAACCTTTACAAATAAAAATATAAGTATAATTTATGGTACTTCTAATATAATTGAAGGCTCCGAAAGAACAACCATAATACTATTAGGTGGTACAAAATTAGAAATCAGAAAAGCTCTTTATTCAACACAGTCTAGAAGAAATTTACTGATCTTTAAGGATATCCGCCAGAATGGGTATCATATTGAGACAAAAAGTAAACATGGTAAAGAATTTTTGTGCATCATTTCTTATGATTCAAACAGAAAACTTAACTTAGAAAAACTTCCTGCTCTTTCATCTAAATTGTACTATACGATGATTTATGCAATTGAAATAAATATAGTATTGAACCAAAAGTTCACTAACGAAGAAATATTTATTCTCTGACATGAACGACTTGGTCATTCTGGATCAACAATGATGCACAAAATTATTGAAAACTCAAATGGACATCTATTAAAGGACCAGAAGATTCTTCTAACTAGTGATTACCGTTATTCTGCATGTTTACTTGAAAAATTAATATATAAATCTTCATTCATAAAGTTAGCAATTGAATCTTCTACATTCTTGCAAAAAATTCAAGGGGACATGTGTGGTCCAATTCATCCTCCTTATGGATCATTTAGATATTTTATGGTCCTAATTGATACTTCTATAAGATGGTCCCATGTTTTCTTATTGTCTACTTAGAACAGTGCATTTGCTAAATTGCTTGCTTTGATAATATGATTACGAGCATAATTTTTTATTTTTCTTATAAAATCTATCTGATTAGATAATGCAGCTGAGTTTACTTCAAAAACTTTTGATGACTTTTGCATGCCAGTTGGAATCAATGTTGAGCATCCTGTTGCTCATGTGCATACTCAAAATGGCCTAGTAGAGTCATTTATTAAAAGGTTGCAGCTCATTGCTCGACCATTATTGATGCAAACTAAGTTGCCTATATCTATTTGGGGATATGCTATTTTACATGCTACATCACTGATTCGAATAAGACCAACTGCTCACCATAAATATTTTCCACTATAACTTATAATTGGTCAACAACCAAACATGTCACATTTAAGGATTTTTTGTTGCACTGTGTACGTTCCAATTGCTCCACACCAAAAGTCTAAGATGGGACCTCAACGTAAACTTAGAGTTTATGTTGGTTTTGATGGTCCATCTATCATTAAATATCTTAAATCTTTGACAGATGATGTATTCACTGCTCGATTTGTAGATTGTCAATTTGATGAAACAGTATTCTCATCATTAGGAGGAGATAAAATGATATCAAAAATACAACAAAGTTATCATGGAATATACCAAATTTATCATTTCTTATTCAAGAATAAATCAATATGAACTAAAAGTTCAAAGGATTCTTCGTTTATAAAGTATAGCAAATAATTTACCTGATGTATTTACAAATATAAGAAGAGTATGCAAATCTCATATTCCAGCTAAAAATACTCCAGCTCGGATAGAAGTTCCAGCAGGATAATCAATCTCTATGGTTGCAGAACAACTTGCACCACGATTGAAGCGTGGAAGACCACTTGGTGCAAAAGATAAAGTTTCAAGAAAAAGAAATTCAAGTAGAATGGTACATGAGAAAAATAAAATTTCTGAAGTAAGACAAACTATTGATGATATAACTTCTATGGATAATCAAATTGTTAGAAATAAAAAAATTTTAATTGAGGCTCTTGAAGTAGTTCAAGTGCAAGAAAATAATAAAATTTCAATTAACTATACATCAAAAGGTGAAATATGGGATCAAAAGAAAATTATTGTTGATAATGTACTTGCTTATGCAATAGCATCTAATATTACTTATGTTGATCATGAGCCAAAAAGCAATAATGAATGCAAATAACGGGATGATTGAAAAAAAATGGAAAGAAACAATTCAAGTAGAATTAAATTCTCTCCACAAATGTAAAGTATTTAGACCTGTAGTTCAAACTCCAAAGGATATTAAATCAGTTCGCTATAAATGGGTATTCACAAAAAAGCAAAATGAATTAAATAAAATCATAAGATATAAAGCATGATTAGTTGCACAAGGTTTCTCGCAAAGACCTAGAATTGAATTTGATGAGACATATGCTCCTGTGATAGATGCCATAACTTTTAGATTTTTGATAAGTTTAGCAACAAAAGAAATGACTTGATATACGCCTTATGGATGTAGTCACAATATATTTGTATGGATCATTAGATTGTGATGTATATATGAAAGTCCCTGAAGTATTTAAAATACCTGGGGTAAAAAATTTAAATTCTTGCAATATATACTCAGTCAAATTACAACGATCCTTGTACAGATTGAAGCAATCTGGTAGAATATGGTATATTAGGCTCAATAAATATTTATTAAAAATGGGGTACTCTAATAATTTAATATGCCCATGTATTTTTATTAAAAAATTAATATTGAGTTTGCTATCATTGCTGTATATGCAGATGATTTGAATATCATCGGAACTTCTGAAAAAGTTCAAAAGACTATAACTTATTTGAAAGAAGAATTTAAAATAAAAAAAGGTTTTAAAATATTTTTATATGGATAAAGCTCATCCACTTAGTTTTTCTATGGTTATGAGATCTCTTGATTTAAAAAATATTTTTTTCATCCCAAAGAAGAGATAGAAGAACTTCTTGGTCCTGAAGTACCATATCTAAGTACAATCGAAGAACTTATATATCTTGCTAATTATATTCAGTCTGATATTGCCTTTGCAATAAATTTATTAGCAAGATTTAGTTCTATTTCTACTCGAAAATATTGGAATGGCATTAAGCATATCATGCGCTATCAACAAGGTAATGTTGACATAGGTTTACTTTACCCATATAGTTCTGAGCACCAATTATTAAGATATGCTGATACTGGTTATTTATCAGATCCTCATAATGGCCAGTCACAGATTGGATATATTTTTACTTATGGTGACTGTGCCATCTCATAAAAATCTATAAAATAAATAATGGTTGCAACTTCATCCAACCATTCAGACATTTTTGTGCTCCATGAGATGAGTCGTGAATGTATTTGGTTGAGAACCACGATTCAACATATTTGAGAATCATGTGGATTATCTTGTATAAAAAATACCTCATCGGTAATATATAAAGATAATGCTACATGTATTGCACAAGTCAAGGAAGGATTTATTAAAGGAGATAGAACTAAACATCTTTTACCAAAATTCTTCTATACTCATGAGCTTAAGAAAAAAGGGTGAGATTAATGTGCAACAAATTCGCTCTTTTGAAAATTTAGCTAACTTATTCACCAAGGCACTCCAAATTATGATATTTAAGAAATTAATTTATAAAATTGGGATGTGATAGCTCAAAGACCTAAGTTGATTATGGAACTGATCTTCAAGGGGAGTACTATACTTTTTTTCCTTCACCTTGATTTTGTTTCATTGGATTTTTCAAGTAAGGTTTTAACGAGGCACTATATCCTAATCAATTTAAGGGAATGTTGTACTTATTTTTCTTGACTAATTTTTTTTTCCACAGGATTTTTTTTAGCAAGATTTAATGAGGCATGTTCTTCATGAAGGGGTCATCCAAGGGAGAGTGTTATAAATGTACATTGAAGCCTATAATTTTCTAAGAATTATGAAATATAAAATATTATTTTTTTTATAAATGATTAAGATATATTATTTTTTTTGTAAATGAATGAGGGATATTATTTTCTTTGTAATTTAAATTGAAAAGCTTATAAAAGGGCTTGAGAATAAAATGAGAATGGTGTAATGAAAGAATTTTTTCTCTTTCTTTATCTCTCTCATTCTTTTATTATATCTCTTTAATTTTTTTATTATATATTAAAAAAAATAAATTCTTCTTTCGCACGAAAGATATGAGAGATTATTGATATATTTTAAACTATCTAATAATGAATCAGTACATTATTTAAAAAAATAAAATTTTTTTATTTAAAATAGTAAAAATTAATAGTTAGACAATCATTAGTTAATAGTGAAATATTTTTTATTTAAAATTTTTATTAAGTTTAAATAATAATATAATTTTTTTTATTAATAGATGGTATGTTGATATATTATTAGATAGTGTAAAATATATATAGTAAAATTATTCCACCCAATAATTTTTGGGAAGATGCAATCCCGATCGGCACTAGATTGCCACGTGGCAGTTACCGAAGCCCCAACTGACGTGACTCGGTCCTATAGGCGAAATCCACGATGGTGGCCAGGTAGCCAAAATACCGCGAGGCAGAGAGAAGAAGAGCCGCGGTACCCGCGCGACCCCTGTCGTCGATCTCAAAACCCGGGCTCTTTCAGCCGTCGATCCATCCCCTCTTCCAGAACCCTCACGCCGCGCCGGTAATCTCACCGCATGGGAACCGGAGAACGAAGCATCGCTTCCGCCAAGCCCTCCAGGACTCCGACCTCCACCGCCCCACCGGCGAACCCTCCTCCTCGTCCGCCGCCGCCGCCGCCGCCGCCGGTGCACTCGGACGGGTCGGCATCCGCCCAGGTTCTCCTCCCTTCGTACCCCTGACTCCTGCGCCGCCTAGGGTTTCGAAAAAAAATCTCGTTCTTGATGGCTTTCTCTTTCCATCCTTTCAGGCAATCTACGGCGGCGGAGCGGCCACCGCCTTGGCCGAGATTTCGGCATCCCCCCCGCCACCCGCAGTCTCCTTTCCCTACCCCTGGGGAAGCCAGGTCGGTGGCCGCGCTCCCCTCTCTGTCTTAAAGATGAGATTTTTCTCTCAATTTTTTCTGTTTTCCGATGCTTGTTTGTTTAGTATCCGATGCCTCTGTGTGGAACCCCGATCGCTTATGCTCCAATGTATCCTCATGGAGGAATCTACGCTCAGCCTGCCATGGCAACGGTAATTTGCACGCTTCGTCCTCCACTTTTCCGTTTCTTCGAAGATTATGGGTTTGGAATTCTTGATCCATCAAGTGGATTGTTTAGGGATCGGTATACATAGCAGCAGAAGCAGAGAGGAGGCTGGCGGAGAAGAAATCTAAAGAAGAGTCTTGGAATGAGGGAGAAGGGACGAAGGCAACATCAGAATCTGCTAATGAGGATGCTTCCCAGAGGTTGCTTGGGTTTCCAAGTTATCTCTTTGACATTTAGATCTTTTTTCTTTTATTTGATCACCTGTTTTAGTAGGGTTGTTTTGGATATTATGGAAATCTTTCTTGGTCTGGTTTTGATATATTAATGGACTGATGTCATGAAAAATGAACATTTAAACAGTGTTTACATCGAAAGTGAGGGCTCATCAAGCACTGGCCTGCAGGTGAAATTACTTGATGATAAATGGAGTGCTCATGAAGTGCTTAGAATTATGCACTTGCTGCATTGAATTCCCTCTGG
Source organism: Cocos nucifera (assembly GCA_006176705.1). NCBI lineage: Eukaryota > Viridiplantae > Streptophyta > Magnoliopsida > Arecales > Arecaceae > Cocos > Cocos nucifera. Next base: position 78,073 of record QRFJ01002918.1, on the reverse strand, counting down.
ATTAATATTATTTTTCTAATTGTTTATTATTCTTTTGGCTGAGAACTTATTGGTGAAAAGTTAAAGAGATCAGGTCTGGATGACATCTCGTAATTTACAGTATGGCATTATGTTTTCTCACCCTACTATTTCTTTTTTCGACTTCAGGAATCTGTTGTAACTCAGAAGAAAAATATTGGCAAGACATTTCGAGATGGTATATATCCTCTTTGAAGTTCATGTTTTCATGTACCATGTAGAGTCTCTGTACCAGTAACATTTGTTAGTATTATCTAATATCTGTAATTTATTACAAATCAAGTTTGTCCCATGGTTTGCAACCATTAATCTCAAATTTTATCTGCATTGCGTCAACCTTATCATAAAAAGCTAGAATCCTATTGACAGGACTAGAGCCAAAATTTTATAAATGCAAAATGAAGGATGGCTACTTAAATTAAATATCATCATTCTCGATCATTGTCTTTAATATCAAAATGTTTTTTTTTTTTAAAAAAAAAAGATCCCCTACTTATATATCACATAAACAAAAGAGGTGGTTTTGATGAGGCAATATTATGTCTAAATTAACTTAATTTTTACATGTATCTGAACCAATTGAATTTTAGTTTTTGTGTTTGTCAGATGGGTAAATTGTTGTTGATTGTGTGGTATTGCAATATATATCATCCTACCATATATTTTAGTTTTAAAATTAGCCTTCTTGACATCATGTCCACTTGATGCATATGTAGGAAACCTCCAAAACTTATGTTATTTTTTTAAGATCTTAAATGTTGTTGATCACAATTAACAAATTAGCAATATCAATTCTCAATTTAGAGAGCTCATGATAACTCACCTTTTAACACATTTTCATCCCACTCACCTTCATTATTCCTCACCCATCAAGAAGGGGGGGGGGGGGGGGGGGGGCGCAATAATCTCTCTCATTACCATCAATAATAACCTTGATAGGTGCTCAATTATTAGTGTGATTGGTCAGGTTCCCTAACTAGGGAGCAACAATCTCTCTCTTATTACTGTCAATAATAACCTTATTAGGTGCTAAATTATAAGTGTAGTGGATCAGGTGCCCTAACTAGTTTTAATGGTAAGTTCTGGACCTAGCTTCAGTCCATTGAATCATGATTAAGTGGGGGTTCATTCTTGAAGTTATAATCACCATATGTAACATTTTAAGCTCATGTTAGTTGGATTTACATTGATTGCTCCGTGTTTTGAGAATGTGGTGGAGGTTTGGGACTTAACACTGACTTAATTTCAAATTTACATCATTCATATCCAATTATGAAGCTCATGTTAGTCGATATCAAGCTATGTAACCTTATAAACCCTATGGCATAATATTTTTAATTTCCACTGTGAGGTCATTCTTTTTTTGATTGAAACCGTGAGATCAATGATTAGAGAGCATACTTGGTTATGATATTTGTAATCATAAAGTTTTGTTTGGGCTTGCCTAGGTGGAAATATGCAGCATATTGGTTCTACTCAATGCAACAACACTACTGCCGAATCATCTTACAGTGGTAAAGGTCTTGCTAGAAAACTCCTAGTTTAAGATCCAGGGAGGGCAGTATTACATGGTCCTATCTTTATTTGAGCAGCAGCATCTCTGACTCTGGTGGCTGGACAGAAAGGACGTTTGCCTAAACATCACTGGATGCTGGTAAGAAGGGTTAGTACCTGGAAGGCTTTGTCAAGTCATTTGAACTCAAAACTCTACAATGGAAATCAAAATATTCTTTTCCTTCGAACTTTAAAAGATAGTAATCAAAATGCCACTTGTTTTTGACTTTGTGAGTTACTTGTTTCTTATCTTGACAGGACGAGCATGAACTTAAGAAGCAAAGAAGGAAGCAGTTGAACAGAGAGTCAGCAAGGAGGTCAAGGCTTCGAAAGCAGGTAAGCTCTTCTCTTTATTTTTGGAACATCTTAAATTTGCTTTTCTAACCAAATTTCAAAGAAACAGGTTGTTCGAGTGTTTTTATATTATTAAACTTCTTTTGGCCTTTTGGTGAAGTATGTGTCATTCGATGATAGTGAACATAGAATTGTGGAGAAACATGTTTGAAAAATAGCAAAGAAAGATGTGAGAGACTACTGATTATTGCTTTTCTGACAAGCATGATAGTGTTTGAAAGATAGTGGGATTATAAAATGCTTGCTCACAATATATTGAGAGGGTAACATACTAAGAGATTTGTTTTTGTGGAAGCCTAAAAATATGCAGCGGATGTAGAGAATGATCTTGCATCAGGAACAGAAGGACAGTGGCTTCATCTAGTTTAGAAAATTGGGTGTATCATATCTATATGTATTCCGAATTATGACTTAAATTATGTTGGTAATATGGATCACAAGTTAAAATGTGGGGAAGCTGAGAATTAAAGAACAGAAAGGTTGCATAAGTATTGGTAGTTTCTATCCTGAAATTTAGTTATTGTTTAGATTGAGGAATTGAGTATAGATCTTCAAATAACATGAGCAGATCATAGGGTCCTTGGTTGAGGGAGGCGACACCTTTTGATGGATAGAAGGGGCTCTTTCCAGATTTTCGCAGAATAACCTGAGTATAAGATGGTAAGGGAGATTACTTGACTGTCTTTCTGTTTGACTTTAGTAACATCAACTTCCTATCTCAACCAATATAAACTGATGTTTTCATATCTCAGTATTGCTTACTTACCGAGATGACCGAGATATTGGAATTTCTAAACTTTAATGCGAAGGCAAAAGAGTTGACTGGAAGTCATGCGAAGAGACTTGACTGTATTTCCAATTTCAAGGAAATGACCGTAGAAGGAAACTACTGTTGAAGTAGGACATAACATTTATCAATTTTTGTTGTCTAAACATTAATCAAGCATATGGGAGGCCAATTAATGAGCATTAGAAGATGATAGAATTTCATACCTTGAGGTTATTTGCTAGATCACCTCTCTTTACTGTTTGCTGCTTTCTTGTCCTATCTTTATTTAGTATCTTTTAGGTTACAGAAGAAAGAAGTTGTTTATGTTTTTTTTTTTTTTTAATTTTTTTTTTAATTTATAATTTGGAGGCAGTAAACCATGAGATGTGAGGTGAAGAGAAATGCCCCTAGAGGTTTGATATCATAAGGAAGGTGATTTAGTGTATCTTCAACTCTGCAAAAAACAATGTCAAATATATGGTGCATAGGTTTTCGAAAGTTCTAAAGCTTATTAGAGAAAATCTGCAAAATTAAGCTTCCTACAGTATGGTATCCTAGTCATGTATAATGGAGCAGATCTCTAACCTTATGGAGAGGGGGATTTAGAAATAAAGTTGGTGAAGAGTTCTAACCTACAAAGGGAGTTGACACGAAAGGTAGCTAATTAGCTATGCATCAGGACTAAAAATTAGCCTCATAAGCCCAAGTGCCCACTCGATACACATATCAAGCTAGGATCATAATAAAGCTCTGAGCTAATAATGCTAGACAAGAGGCATTTCATTCTTGAAATGTAAAGTAACATTGTGCAGTCCAAATCAAATGGAGATTTAGGATGTGATTTTTACTGGAGGCTAGAAGAACTCTAGCAAACAAAGTGCATTAGAAGCAGAGGTTTATCACTTTGTAAAAGCAAGCAAAGTGGCAAAGGATATTTAGGGAGAACTCCAAAATATCGAGAATCAAAAATGGAATCCTAGTGAAGTAGTTGCATGAAGCAAAAGTTGTTTTATCATGGTGCATATGAACAACAAGACTACTCAAGAAGAGCAAAAGCCAGAATCCAAGTTGAATTGTGATGAATACTATTGATATGTTCGACAAAATAACATTTAATAGTTTAAAGTATTTAGTAGTATTCTAAAGGTAATCCTTTTGTAAGTGAGAATCCAAGTTTGAACATGATGAATTATTTTGAGATGATAGACCACAGATTATAAACTAACATCATAAAAAATAACATGTAAAGTATTTGGTAGTATTCAAAAAGTTGAATCTCACTTGTTCACTCCTTGTCATCATGCCTTTTTAGTTGCTGTTCGCTCTTTCTATGAGCCTCAGGCAACTAGGGGGGCGGGCAGCCGGCTAACATCATAAAGAATAATATGTAAAGTATTTGGTAGTGTTCAAAAATAGTCTATTTGTGTTTGAATGCTTGTGCTAGTTATCAGTCTTTCCAATGCAACTTTTTGTCTCACCAGAGCACAGAACTTCAGTTTGGATTGTACCTCCTTTTGACCTCTAAGAAAGAGGTCAGGGTTTGATTCTGGGTGGCAATGCCCTGTTTCAACCTCCTATTAGTAAATCCCCAGTTTTGCGACCCATGGCTTGGTCTGCCTGGGGTCCTAGGCTTTCGGCCTAGGTGGGGGCATAGGGTAGTCAGTGGGGATTACTCCTTCCTGAAAAAAGAAGCTTTTCTCTCACCAATGAGTTTATGGAGGTTAGAAAAATAGAAAGTAATGATTGGTTTCTCTTGTAGCAGATATACATCAAATCAATTATGAATTGAAAATACAGTAATTATTTTACATCCTTTCTATAATGAGGTGCAAGAACATTTTTAAATCAAGAGTGTTCTTGAATAAGTCTTTTCACTTTTCAGCATTTCTTCAACCTTTTTTTGTTAAATAAATTGTCTATTATAAAACCTTTTGTTTATCTTCATTTGTGGCTTCTGTTCCTAGTGGTGGTATGTTGAAATGAATTTGAGGGAAAAAAGAATCTATGGGAAAAATTCATGTAATTGATGCGGCATGTAACAATATTCTAGAGTCTCCTGATTAAAGTTTTCTTTGAATTATATGCTCCATTATGTCATCTAGATTTTCAATCATCCGCAGATATGTTGGCCAGTTAAGTTGGAGTCTTGGTCATCTAAGATATGATTTTCTCTTCTGTGTCCTATTGTATTATCACTCTTGCCTTTTTATAGGCTTTTAATTGAAAAGTCTCTCCCCCTTCCCAGTAGAACTCCTCAGCACCTTAGGACATCCATTTATCATTGTAAGCCTCAATTTATTATAGTCAATTCATCACACTCTGGTTGGCTTCATAATGATGTTAGATTTTTTTTTTTAAATTAAAAATAATCAGCTATGTTTGTCCTATTAATAAGTCTAAAAATTAATATTTCATGTAATGCACAGCCATGACGATCAAAGTTTATCAAAATCAATCTATGGACCATTAATCATAGTTGGATTTGTAAATGACAGATTTTTTTTAAAAAAGACATTTTAAAATTTAATTTAAAACTAAAAATAAAAGATATATATTTATAAAACTAGACTTTAGATTGCCATGCCAGCTTAAATACCAAGGACCCCAGTCTACCAGGGAAGAAATTATGGCAGCTAGTCAATTGTTTAGCATAATGTTGGTGGCAAGAGCTGAAGAAAAGGAAAAAGGAGGGATGTTTTTCAAAACCTTGACTCCATCTCCTTCCTTTAACCCCAGATGTTGCATATCTTTTCATCGAATCCTCTCTTATAAGGAACCTAGGGAAATCTTATTGCAATGAGCTCAACAATCTGAATCGATCTAATAGTTTGATTGGTCCAATGAATGTTTGTTTGTTCACTTGCCTCATCTTTGATGGTGGATTTTACTGACTATTACCTTGAGTCTTGCTTCCCAAATACATGCTCTCTGATAGTTCTTTATTAATCTTTAATGCTTCCAATTTGAAGGCATAGCTTTTACCTGTATAGTTTCTCTTTTATTTCCATGTTATGCATTCTCCATTTTGCTATTATAGTTATGTGGATGCTGTGGTAAACATGTTAATATATTTTGATTACCTTCAATTTGCTTTCCTTTCCACTTCCACTTTATGAATCTTGAAATCAAATTAAGTTCTACATTTTTGTGAAAAAATAATGGGACGCCACTGCACATTTCATTGAAGCTATTCAAAATAGAAAATGGGTTAGCTCCCATAGAAGTGGAGTGATGGAGGCTATTAAAAAACATCAGAATTAACTCATAGTCTAGTCCCAAACAAATGAAGTTACCACAACCATTGCCAAACCAGCACAAAGAAAATAATTAGGGGAGATGCACTCAAATTGACAAAGATGAAGGAAAGATCAGTACTAGGTGTAAGATGTTGTACTAGCAGGTTTAAATGTTAGAAATACATATGCAGACAAAGGAAACATCTTTATCATGTATAAGTTGCATCACTAGGTTCAAGTCTTATAAAAACATATGCAATCATGCATTGGGTATGGATATATGCAAGAAAATTAATGCATTAGAAATTGAGAGATAGTATGGTTGGAATTTATTTTTTGTGTTGGCAATAATGTGTGATATCTATAGCCTAGTTATCTAGGCATTTATGTGGTCCAAAATTGCCTCCCTCACCCTTGTTCTCTTTTTGACAAAAAATACAGCTTTGCTTTTGAGAGAGAAGTGTTGAAGGAAGGTGTTGGAGAAGTTGTAATATTTTGTGGCCATGTACACACATGCATGCAGAGAGAGAGAGATTGTGTGCATGTGCGCCTAGAGGTTGTTGACCATGGAAATGTCTGGAGTATGAAAAACCCCCAATATAGGCTCTCTCCATTTCATTTATAATATTTGTCACCAATCACTGTGGTGATGGTATGTTCGGATTCTTTTTGTCTAAACAAATGCGAATCCTTGGTTTTAAGTTGACTTGACAATGTAAAGCAAGGTTTTTAATACCAACTTCAATGCTTGTTGCCATGTCTAAAACTAGTATATTGTTAGTCCAGGTCTTGTTGCTAAAACTTGGTAATGGGACGTACCTTGTATCAATTCCCTATCGATACGAGACAGTATGCCTAGTATAATCCAATATTGAAAACCATGATAAAAAAACTTGTTTTATAAAATACATCATTTAGGTTTAAATTTTATATTCAGTTTGCTATATCATTATTTTAATTTCTAACAACAAATTAATATTTCTCTTTGAGCAAATTCCATAGTAGGTAGCTCTTAAATTAAGTTTCACGAATGCTTTCAAATAGTCAAGAAGTCCATAAATTTGAAATTTGGCTTGGACCTACCAATTTTAGCATCTGTTGGAATAGCTCAAGAACTTGGTCTGAGCTCATGAAGTCAAGCATAAACTAAAACGTATTGATAAATTAGTTGGTGGTGGAAACATTATACTTTTTCTGATGTTAAATGTCTTTTGGATAACCAACATGGTTTCCTTGGTAAACTGGTGGTCTTTTTGGCAATTTCTAGTCAAAGAAAATAGGGGTGCTATAGATTTGAGTAGTTGCATGGAATTGAAGCTTGTGCCATCGTAGAGACAAAAAAAATTAGGACCTTGAATGGTGTATGGAAAGTTTAACTCGTAGTCGAATGTCAGAATCCGCATTTTCTTTTCATCTATTTCAGTTTTCTGCTTTTGCATGTTATTGGGAGATTAAGCTTGTTCAGAGCACACCTCTTGGTAGCAGAGCAACAGTCTAATCACTTATTCATGCTTTCTATCCTATTTGTTCAATTTACCAAATTATGGGTGCATTATGCCATGATAGTGAGTGTAATGAGCAACTTAAATATCAGTAGTTACATTTCACTTTTGCATCTGTAATTAAGAAAATTAATGGCTCATGAATTAGAAATACTAAAATAGAGAAAATTCACCAAATACATTTACCAAAAAAGTAATGTTGAGTTTGATGACCAAAAATCATTCACTGTAATCTAAAAAAGAAACTATCAAAAAATAATCAAATCCTCTAGTTTAAAAGCTTTGTAATGTAGAGCAAAGATAAGAGACAACAATTTCTATAAAGAAATAGAGGGACTTCATGTGACATTAATACTCCACAAATCTCTCCCCCCCCCAAACACACTCGCGCGCACGCGCGCACACACACATATATATATCTACACATGGTCATTACCACACTAAGCTTACCTAACCATCTCTTAGGTCGGTAAGCCCACCATGCTATGTGTCATAGGGCCAGTTCCTGCAACAAAATTTTTCACAAGAACTTCAGCCTTGTGCAGCACTGGACGCCTCGTCCAATCAGCCTTCTCACAATCCCCACCCCATGGTTTGCAAAGCCAAGCCAAACACAGATAAATACTCGAGGCATAGAGAGAATCATACTCATCTCTTTATTACAATTCGCATATAATCTAAATATAAGAGACCCACCCAAAGTCTCTAAGTCTCACTAAAAAGGCACTTCAATGGCTTGCTGCCAATGGCCAATGAGCATGGATATTTTATAGAGGCGATGGACAACTCTTCCAATCGCTAGGAACTCTCCAAACTACTGAAAACTGCTCGCAACTCTCAGAAATTGCTTGCAACTTCCATGAAAACCATGTGCCTAGGGAGTTTGTAAGCAACTACTAGAAATTACGCATATCCAGTAGTCTACCCATACTTGGGCATGCCCAAAGGAAGCCAAAACACCCCTCCTGGCCAGCATGCACGCCCTTTGTAGACTTGCACACGCCCTGCTGGTCTGCACACCTAGTGCGCTAGCTATGCGCCTGACATGCCCTTGCATGCTTGTTGTGCAGCCTGTGTCCTGTGTGCCCTGTGCGTCTTGCGGCCTGCACCCTGCACAGCCTACATGCCTCATGCACCCTGCGGCCTTGCATGCCCTTGTGCCTCACGGCCTTGCGCACCTATGGCTTGCACATCTATTGCATCCAGTGGTCTGACTTGAATGCACTTGTCTGAGCCTAGTGTGTGCACCCATTAGGCCGAGCATGCATCTGCTCGTGCCCAAATCTTGCATGCATTTTTGCCAATGTCTACACATGCTTTATCCGGCTATTTGAGTATCAAACCGACTGATGGTGCCTTGTTGCGGCGGAGATCTAGCCATGCTCCTACCCATCCAAAGTTGGCATGACAAAAGCACCATCCAATGCCAACCCATATATGTCATTGGCGAGGGTCTAACAAACCTCCCCCACTCGAAGAGCCCAACGTCTTCAGAGGGAGGTGTGACAAGTATGCTTGAAACTTCTCTCTAAACCGCCACAATGTTGTCTCCTCCCAGCTAGCCTCGCTTTCCAGTTCACTTTTTCATTGAATCAAATATTCAGTCCTGTTCTTTTTGCTTTGTTCCAATGTGCGATGGTCCAATATCTTTTCCACCTCCTTGTCAAACTGTTGCCTCACGGTTGGTGGGGCATGCTGCACTTACTTTTATGAAGGATCTTTGCATCTTCATGATAAGATTTTAAGAAACTAACGTAAAAAGTTGGATGTACCTTCAATCTCTCCAATAAATGTAGTCGATATGTCTCATTCCCAACCTTCACCACTTCAAAAGGGCCATTATACCTTGGGATCAGCCCTCGATGGACTCTTTTATTGCCGATATTCTTCCATATTTGAGGAAGTTTCAGCATGACTTTGTCTCCCACATGGGATTCTAAGGGCCTATGATTTTTGTCTGTATATTTCTTCATCCTCTTTGCTGCCTTGTGGAGGCTGTCTTGCGCCTCTTCAAAATTCTCTTGTTGATTTCTTGTGAATTGATATGCTGCTGGGTAGATACCTCCTTTTTTTTGTAAGGCAACTTTTTGGGGAGTGAGAAGTTGTCGTCTAGTAGCTAATTTAAATGGACTAAACCCAATCGTAGAAGAGTGATGAAGATTGTAGCAAAATTGAGCTATGTTTAGCAACTTCAATCAATTCCATTGGTTGGCTGTAATATAGTGCCTGAGATACTCCTCTAGCAATGCATTCACCCTTTCGATTTGGCCATCCATCTATTGGTGATTGGCTATGGAAAACTTCAATTCAGATCCCATTACTTGAAATAGATATGTCCAGAATTGTTCGATGAATCGAGCATCTTGATCACTGATAATATCTGGAGGCGAATCAAAATGTTTCATTACATTTTGGTAGAACAAATCAACAGCCATCTCTACCAGACATGCTTTTACGGTTGGGACAAAAATAGCATACTTGAAGAAGCAATCGACCACCACCATGATGGATGACAATCCATGAACTTTCGGGAAGCCGTCGATGAAGTCCATGGAAACTGAAATCCATGGCTTCTTTGCAATGGGCAAAGGTTGTAGCAAGCCCGCTTCTTTGCACCCTACATCTTGTTTTGTGGGCACACCAAACAAGACCTGACATAGGCCTCGATGTCGTGCTCCATCTTCAGCTATATAAATGTTCAAGACGAGAGCCATCATGCGCTCTCTTCTTGGGTGACCAACCCATTGGGAGTCATGAGACTCCTTCTCTTGAGTCCCCCCACCATTTAGGATGTATAGTTTGCTGCCTTTTGCCATCAGTAGACCATCTTCAATCTAATAGCGCCAGGCTACGCCATCCTAGACTTGTTGAAGCAGTTTCTGGTACCCATGGTTCGTCTGGGTGGCATCCTGACTTTTTTCGGTGATGATTGCTTCAACTCTGGAAATGGCAGCAATAGTATCCATGACACCTTTCCGACTCAAGGCATCAGCAATCTGGTTGTGTCTACTAGGTTTATGCTCCCACCACTCGAAATCATACTCAGCCAAATATTCCTACTAATGTGCCTGTTTAGGCGAAAGCTTTTTCTATGTTTGGAAAAAAGTGTTAGCAATATTATCAGTCTTCACCACGAACCTTGTACCTAGCAAGTAAACTCGTCCAGCTCGTCGGCAATGCACCACCATCAGCATCTTTTTTTCATGGACATAATACTTCTGTTTTGCCTCCTTCAACTTCTAACTTTGGAAAGCAATCAGATGTCCTTGCACTAGCATGCCTTCGATGGCCTTGTCGAAAGCATCGATATGCACCTCGAACGGCTTCTCGAAATCCAGCGACTTTAGCACTAGTTCTGAAAAAATAGCAACCTTCAGACCCTCGAAGGCTTCTTGGCATTCTTGTGACCATGCCTAAGGCTGATTCTTCTTTAGAAGGTTTGTCAAAGGAGCGACTTTCTTGGAGTAGCCAGTCATAAACTTGCGATAGTAGTTGGCTAGCCCCAGAAAGCTCCTCAATTTAGCCACTTTTGTTGGTGCAATCCACTCTAAGATAGCCTGCACCTTCCTTTAGTCTATTTTCACCATACTATTGCCGACCGCATGCCTTAAGGACTTAGTTTCCTTAAGGAATAACTCACACTTCTCTCTTTTTACGTATAAAGAGTGTTTTCTCAACCGAGTAGGCACAAGTTTAAGGTGCTTTAAATGTTTCCTAGATGAACCACTATATATGACTATATTAGCTAAGTAAAGAACTACAAATTGATCAATATAGTCATAAAACACATCATTCATCAAGTTGCTGAAAGTAGTAGGTGCATTTGTTAAGCTGAATGTCATAACTAGAAACTCAAACAAATCATATCTCATGACCATAGTCTTTGGTTCATTTCCCTCCGCAATTCTGATTTGTCAATATCCCAATCACAGATCCAACTTGATGAAGTATTCAGCTTTGGACAATCAATCGAACAAGTCTGAAATCAGGGGCATTAGGTACTTATTCTTTATGGTGACTTTGTTTAGGCCTCTGTAGTCCACACATAACTTTAGAGAACCATCTTTCTTTTCTTGGAATAACACTGGAGCACCGAATGGGGCTGTGGATGGTTGAATCTTTCTTGACTCTAGCAGTTCTCCCAATTCTTCTTCAATTTTGTTAACTTTTTTGGCGATATTTTGTCGGGAGCTTTGGCAAGAGGCCTTGTGCTAGGCATAAGTTCAATCTTGTGATTCATAGCACGTCACAATGGCAGCCCCTTTGGCAATTCTAGGAGCATGACATCCTTGAATTCATGCAAAATTGCTGCCACATCTATCTCTATTGTCTCCTTCGGACCCAACTTGATGAGAGCAGCAAGGTAAGTCATTTGGCCTTTTTTTTCAGCCAAAGGCTAACTGCATAGTGGAGACCATCTCCACATTAGGTTCGTGAACTTTAGCATCAGTAGGGATGCTGTGCCTTGCGATGAAGCAAGGCTTCTCATTGTCAATCAGCAAGCTAAACAGATGTGGCAATATGGCCACTTTGGCAGCAACAAAGAAGTTGTTGCCAAGGATCATGTTGAAGTTGTCCAATGGAACTACCATCAGGTCCATCTTGCCGTCCCATCTACTGAATGCCAAAGGTCTTACCCTGCACAGCTTGTGCTTGGGAGACAGCCTTGATCTGACTTGGATGTTTGGCCACACTCAAGCCCAATGTGTTCACTATCTTTTTGGCCACGAAATTATGAGTGGCACCGGTATCCACCATTGCTAAAATCTGATATCCGTTGACTTCCATACACACGAACATCAGTTTGGGATGAATTTTGGCCTTCACAGCACAAATTGCACCAAATAATTATAGTGATGCAACTCTTTGTGGACCATCTGAATCTGACCTGCCATTTTTGCCATCCTCCACCATAATGGCATTGAGTTTACTTCTATTGGGACAATTCTTAGCCAAATGAGGTCTATTGCAAATATAACAACATGGATAAGGATTACCTTTATATTTCTTTGGATGAGAACTTCTACTTTGGCCTTCCCTTTGTTTGTATTTTTGGTTCTTTTGTCCCCAGCATCTTTGTATTTCTTTTTCTTCTTTTGGTTCTTCTCTATAGGTCGGATCTTGCCTGAAGAAGAACCATGGCCGGGCTTAGTGATTCGGAGATCCACCAATCCATTAGCCGCAGCCAATGCGAGAGGCCAGTCTTTGACATCTTGTTGTTGCAACTCCAATTGAGCCCATGGTTAGAGACCAAATAGAAATTTGAATAACCTGTCTACCTCTGACATTTTCTTGATATCCAGCATGAGGGAACTGAATTCTTTGATATATTTCCTCATCGGTCCGATCTACCTCAATTTTTTTAAGGAGTTCTTTGCAACCTAGACTGTGTTGCAAGGAAGGAATTGCTCCTTCAACTTTTGTTTCAGCACCTTCCACGTCTCAATAGATGGCCTAGTAGCATCTTCAGTTCTATTTCTCCACCAGAGTTTTGCATCCCCAGCGAGATATATGCTAGTGATTGAGACCTCTTCGGGGACCCGAGTGGCCTTGAAGTATTGCTCCATATCCCATAGAAAATTTTTCAGTTCTTTGGCGCTCCAAGTACCATTGAATGGTTTTGGATCTGAACTTTCATTTTGACAACAACTTTATCATGCGAAGAGTTTGCATCATAGATTTGATTAGTTTGATGTCAAACATCATTTCTTCCATCCACTATTGTGTTGATTCACGGGAGTCTTGAAGCAAAGCCACCGTGGCCATCAGGTTCTCAACCCATATCCATAAGGTTTCATCAGGGATCAACTTGAGGCACCCTAATCATTGCCTCCAACCGTGCCATCCTTTCCGTAAGGGCATCCATGTTGTTTCCAGTAGCAGCCACGAGTGTCGCCCTTTTGCTTAAGCAAAATGATGCCAGAACTTTGATGGAAATCCACCAACAAAGCCTCCAATCTAGCTTTGATATTGTCACAAGACCAGTTCTTGCAACAAAATTTGTCGCAAGAACTTCAGCCTTATGCGGCATTGGACTCCCTATCCAGTCAGTCTTCTCACAATCCCCGCCCCAAGGGTTGCAAAGCGAAGCTAATATAGATAAACACTCAAGGCATATAGAGAGAATCACACTCATCTCTTTATTACAATTCCCACACAATCTGGATACAAGAGACCCGTCCAAAGTCTCTAAGTCTCACTAAATAGACAATCCCATGGCTTATTGCCAATGGCCAGCAAGTATGGATATTTTATAGAGGTGGTGGACAACTCCCCCAATCGCTAGGAACTCCCCATATTGCTGGAACTTGATGCCAACACCTAGAAACTACTGGCAACTTCCATGGAAACCATTTGCCTATGGAGTTTCTAGGCAACCGATGGAAACTACACATATTCGGTAGTCTGCCTAGATTTGGGCATTCCCAAAGGAAGCCAAAACACCCGGCTTGGCTAGCATGCGTGTGCCTTGCTGGTCCACACGCCCAGCGTGCAAGCTGTGCGCCAGACATGCCCCTACATGTCCATTGCATGGCCTATGCACCCTGCATGCCCTACAACCTCTGGCTTGTGCGGCCCGTGTGCCCCACAACCTTGAACTTGCGCACCCTTGTGCCCTATAGCCTTGAACTTGTGCACCATTGTGCCTGCGGCCTTACGCACCCATGGCCCATCCTGTGATCTAACTTGAGTGCACTTGTTTGAGCCTGGCATTAGGCTAGGCATGCATCTGTTCGTGCCCAAATCTTGCATGTGCATTTGCCAATGTCCACTAATGCTTTATCTAGCTATTTGAGCACCGAATTGACTGAAGATGCCTTATTGCAGTGGAGCCCTAGCCACACTCTTGCCCATCCAAGGTTGGCACGGCAAAGGCACCAACCCATGCCAACCCATATATGCTACTAGCGAGGGTCTAATAGTATGGCATAACTACTTTAATCCTAAACTGTATCATTAATTGAATTTATTTCTATGGCATTACTTAACAATCAATCCCTATCCTAGTGTTTATGTGGTGGTGTCACTAAGAAAGAGTTTGAGAGAGAGAGGGCATTATTTGTGTGGGACCAATAGGCTATGGTGGGGTTTGGAATGGAATTACTTGGGCAAGATCCAAGAAGTGAGATGGAGAGGGAGAGAGAGATTTGTGAGAGATAAAGTTTGGAGAAAAATGAAATTATGTTCATTTTAAATTTGCTTAGTTGTGCTGAGCATTTTTACTGGCATTTTGATTGAGGTTTGGATAATTGATAAGCAGGAGGCGGATAAAATGTCTGCTGGGCAGTCATCATCATGACCCTTTTAAGAGGAGTGCTTTAAGGATGGCAGTATCATTGCACCGGAAGTGTAGAAGACTGGAAATATGAAGGCTTTTATTTGTTAGGATGAGTAACTCCAACAGCATGAGCAACATAACCACCACAAAGGGAAAAACCTGAATAATGTGCATCTTGGGCTCAAAATAAGACTAATTTATTCTGAATTATGTAATTTTTAGTTGGCTTATATACCTCATTCACAATTCATTTCTTGTCAAGATTTCTTGACAATGTGTAGTTGGTTGAGTTTTTCCTTAGAAATTCTACCTAAATGTTTCTCCTTGCCCATAATGAATTATTTTCTTCAAATTGCCTTGATGATTGAAGTTGGGAAGATTGCTGCCTTAACATTATGAGTTGTCAAGACTTAGCATTTTCTGTTCACGGAGTCCTATGAAACTAGGATAGTTGGTGGAGTTGCAACCAATATTAAACATGTCCCCTTGCATGAACAGCTACATTACCTTTTGGTTAGGAAACAGAATTGGTCTTGCTAATTTTCTACATGTAGTTTAATTTCACATTTTCTCCTCTTGATTTTGCCTTTGCACTCTTAGTTGACAAACAGCCATGGCAACCCTAGGCAATGGTTCCTAGCTCACTGGATAAGTGGTTGACCAAGCGCCTAGGCAACAAACTTTGTCCAAGTGCCTAGAATACAGAACTGATCTTGTCAGTTGCTATATGTATTTTTAATTTCACATTTTCTCCCCTTGATCGTGCTTTGCACTCATAGTTGTTAAATAGCCATGGTGACCCTAGGTGATGCTCCCTAGCTTGTTGGATAGGTGGTTCATCCATGCACCTAGGTGGAGTACAAAGTCGCCAAACCATTACAGTTCATCCTCTCAATACATATTATCCTACTCTAACATGCAGTGAGTGTACATAAAACACTTTGATGGCACATTTCACTTAGCAAAATCCATAATAAACTTTAAAAAATAAAAAGAAATTAGAAGTAGCAGCAGATCATTGATGCCTCGGCTCAAGTGATTGAGATTGCCATGCTTTCTCAATGGAGGCTGGATCTTGTGATAAGGTTTTGAATGAAAAACTCACTTGTTGAACACTTATTTTAGTAGTATTTAATACAATCTTATTCTTCCTTGGTTTCCAATTTTGCTCTATCTTACTCCCTGCCTAGCATCCACTTGTCAGTAATAAAAAGAAATAACAAGAAAATACCTTAAATATATAAATATATATTATGCTATATAAACACATATTTACATGCATACAGCTGACATACTTACATACATAGTATGTATGTCTACATATATATGGCACATTTATGATGTATGTTCATTCATATATATGTAAATGCGTATGTATTCATATTTTTCCATATGCATGTAATATACCTATAGGGGTACAAATTTTTGTGTATTGAGTTGAGTGTATGAAGGACTAGGCAAGGACCGTCTGGGCTGTGGAAGACATGTCAACAGCCATGGCAGTTGCCTAGGTGCCCAACAGACTGCTGTAACAGATTGCAGTTTTGTAATTGATTGATCACTTGTCTCAAAAGACAAGGGTTAAATGGGTCATTCACATATGGATATTATGAATGAAATTTATCAGAAGGTTTTTCTATGGGAGGAACAAAGTTATAGTTGATCACCATTAGGAGCCTGGTTCTATGGGTACTCAAGCTTTAGATACCCCACTCCCATTCTCCTCCCTTCTGTCTGTAGAATCATATTTCCTCACTCGACACAAGTTTGCTGAACTGGTATCTTGATCTTATGATGCTACTTTCATTTTTAATAGCTACTTCATGTTACTTACCTGTCTGGAAATATCTTCTCCCTCAAGTTGCACAGAAGTTGTGCTTGTGAAATGTTTGATCTTCTCTTAGATTAACTACTGTTTAACCGGTTCTCTTTCATTATCATGTTCGCAGTTTTGCTTGACTCCAATTATCAGGTTCCTTTTTACAGTGACGGTGCTTCTGTTATTTTCATTCATTCTCTCTCTCTCTCTCTCTCTCTCTCTCTCTCTCTCTCTATCTCTGTGTGTGTGTGTGTGTAGAGGGATGAGGTGACACCAAGACTTGAACCCCGAACCTTCTTCCATGTTGAAGGGTGCCACAACTGGGCTTTATTTTCATTTTGTTTGGTTCCATAATTAAAGTTTATGCGTTAAATGTTAAATTCATCTTTAATTATGGTGCTTGGTGCCTTTTGAGTGATATGTTCTTTTTTAATCTAGGTACATGGTTTTTTCTGTAGTACCTAAAGTGAAAATCTGAGACCTGGTTGTATGTATCTGAGTATGTTATATTTCACCAGCAACAATATCAGGATTTGGCAAGGAGGGTGGATATGCTGAACAGTGAGAACTGTGCACTCAGAAGAGAACTTGAACAACTTGATAAACACTGCAAGGAGCTGGATTCAGAAAATGCATCAATTGCAGTTAGTAAATCTACTTCATCTTTCTTCTCTTGACATTTGTTTTACCATCCCATATTTTATCTGTTTTCTTATTGTGAAATTTAGCCTTATACAGAGCCCCTACGCTGGCCAGAGGCCCTAAATTAACTGGACGCTGAACACAAATAGCTTTATATGTCTATTGAAGCATCTTACTATGATTCAAACCTGTGACCTCATCTGACAGGGACCAACCACTTGAACTAAACCCTGGTTGGCTAAATATTTCTCATTTGGGTCACTAAGAAGTATTATGTTTGCATTTGCAACTGTGCTGCCCCTGGTACCTCATGTTAAACGAAATAAATTCAACAAAGGCGTTGCTATTATATAGTTCATACAGTTGCGCTTGCTAGTTAACCAAAAATATCACTGGAATTATGAATTATGAAATGTAAGCAAGCTTCAAGCTCCTATTCATTAACAAATGAGCTTCAGTTCCAGGGCAGTGGGTTCTATTTTGTTAATGTTTAGACAATCATGCAAGGTGATGTTGATTAAACTTTTTTTTTTCCCCTTCTTGAAACAGGAGGAGCTGAGTAAAATCTTCCATTGAAGGCATAAGGGTTGATTTATCAAACATGCATTCAATTGATGCTGAAAGCAGCGATCATCTTTATCATGGTTTGGAGGGATTCAGCTGTGCGAATGAGAAGTTGCTAAAATTCAATGGTTAAGCCTAAATTTATCAGGTCAACAAGAACACTTTGCCTTCTGTCATTGTTCTTGGGGCCTTTCACTTTTTTCTGTCATCAAAATGCAGCATTCCTGAATACATGTATCTCTCTGCAGGTTTTTTTACCAATTATTTTCTTTGGTATCTTGTAGTACATTGCTGTAAATATACTCAAAAGGATACAGGGATTTAATCAGCGATTCTTTTTTATACATATGTTACGAATCTGTTATCTTGCTGGCCAATTGTGAAGTATTCTGCACAGTGACAGTGATGGTAATTGCAAAAATTTGCATTAGCTTGGTGTTATGCGTTGAACACCATTATCACATAAATGGCGGTGTGAAGCATGTCAGATTACAAGATTGCCAGTACTAGAAAGATACTAGCAGCTGATGTTATTGAACTGGCATATAAACCTTTAATTGCATGTGATTTATGGAGTCCGGAATGAGACTATGCCTTCATAAGCTTCAACTGGCAATGAATGCTTTGGGAATGCATCATCCAAAATTTAGACCTGGAATTTTATGATTTAGATGTGCCCATTGGGATAAAGCCCAGGCCGTTGCAAAATTTATTTAATTGGGATTGAGAGCTGGAGATTAAAGTGTCACATGTCCTCCGTTTCTTACCTCTATAAACTATCCTTGTAATATATTTGTCTCTATCTCCAATTCACGATTTCAAAATCTATTTAACTGGCTTTGGGGTCTGGGGATCAAGTGTTGCATGTCTTCCCTTTCTCACCTCTATAACTACCCCAATTATATTTGACTCTGTCTCCGTATTTTCAAGGAGAATTTTTTTGCATCCAGACCTAGCTATTGGTAAGCCAGACGACTCTTCTTTTGGATGGTGGGATCCAAAGGAACGGTTAGATGCCACTCAGGCACCGCCAATGCTGCTTGTATCATACTCATTTTGCAATGAAATGTGTTAGATAGATGAGACATATCCCCTAATATAGGAATTTTTTTTATTATTTAATTGTAAAATTATGGCTATCTAAAATTTATTTTTAGTTTTGCACGCGGTGCATTTGACGTGGATGGGTGATTCATCAAAATCGTCAGAATTGGCAAGTTTAGTAGACGATTTCAAACTTTTTTTTTTGGTTCGTAGATAGAGTTTTTCTTTCTTTCTTTTTTTTTTTGTTCACGGACGGAGGGAAGAGGACCCGGGGGCGAAGGAGGGGGTTGTGGAGGGGAGGGAAGGAGTTTTTTTTTTTGGTGGATAGAGGAAGAGGAGGGGGCGGTGGTAACGAGTGGGGATCAGGCTAGGCGGAAGGGAGGGAGGGAGGGACTTTTCTTTTTCTTTCTTTTTTGTTTTGTTTGTTTTTTTTTTGACTCACAGAGGGGAGGGGGGTGTGGGGGCCGGTGGTGATGGTACTCAGGGGTAGAGCGGGAGGGGAGGGAGGGAGTTTTTTTGTATTTGGTGAATGGAGACCGGGGGGGCGCCGCGGGTGGTGGTGACGAGAGGGGAGGGAGGGAGGGAGATTTTTTTTTTTTTTTTTTAGCAAAGGGAGGGGGAGGGGGGTACGAGGGGCGGTGGTGACGGCGGGTGCCTAGGAGGTGAGACAGGGGGGCCACCGCCGGGGGCGGGGGGCACAAGCGGAGCGGCATGTGGGGGGCGGTGGTGATGGGTGCGGATTCGCAGGGTGAGGCGGAGGGGTGCTGCGGGGGGGTGCGAGCATACGGGGGATTGGGAGAGACTGTTTTTTTCACGATGGATGGAGGGGTAGGGTGGTGGTGATGGGCCGGGACCTGTGAGGCGGGAAGGGGGGGTCGGCATTGGGGGCACGAGCAGAGCGGCCATGTGGTAGATGGGGGGAAGTTTTTTTTTTTTTTTTTTTAATTTTATGGTGGATGGATTAAGGGGGGAGATGGGGGCGAGGGTGGTGGTGATGAATGCGGACCGATGGGGTGGGACAGAGGGGCACCATGGGGGATGATGGCAGTCCTCCCTCCACCCTCCATCCACGAACAAAAAAAAAAAACCTCCATCCATCCACGAAAAAAAAAAAACTCGTATAAAATCGCTGGTCACACTGGTATGAGTTCACTGAAAGTGAACTCTCCCTTACAAATGATGATTTCATCCATATTAGATGCATGCATGGTAATGAAATCACCACTCGATGGATGATAAATTTAAAAATAAATTCTGAATAACCATATTTTTAAAATTAATTAATAAAAAAATATCGCTAATATAAAGGTTACAAACTACAATTTTTTTAGATCTTAGCATAATTGAAGAAATACATTTCAGTTGATTTAATCATCCTATCTAGGATGCATACAACTTGTTCAATTCCGAAGACCTAATGATTCCTAATGTCTAACAAATATCCAAAAATCTAAGTCAACTATAGAAATTATCTTAATTGAAAGTTAGGATGCCGCACTTCTCATTTTTCACCACTTCGGCAATGCCTATATGTAACAAATACATCATTATTTAATGAGATTCTTAATATCTTAATGTAAGGAAGAGATAAGAAAGTGCATGTCATGAAAGATTAGTGTATTTATTGATGTTTTTAAGAAAAAAATATGGGCAAGGTTTAACTAGAATTCATTGAGATTATGAATTATGATAAAGACGGGACTTATTTTCTGGTCATTGGTATTTAATTATGGATAAGGAATTTTTACTTAAGCCTAAGACACCAACAGATCTTAGACTAGGTCGGCCCATCAATCGGCCGCCAACCCCTACTACTATTGATCACCGACCCACGCTTGGGCCAACCTACAATCCCAGGACACCTCGCATGGTGTTGATCAACACAGCTAGAAGGGTTGACTGCAATATCCTACACATCTTTTCAAATTACATGACCACTAGAAACAACTGACCACTAAGCAGATAAGGCAACGACAACCGCCAAATCCCAAAAAATTAGGTTGGAAATCTTGGAATGGCATTTCAAAAAAATTTGGGATGACCTTCCATAGCTCTTCCCTCTTACGGCTTTGACCTCGATATATAAATAGAGATAACCGAGGGATCCCCAACGTACGTAATCTCTCCCTCTTGTTTCTTTCTGTATATTCTGTAAATATCTAACTTGAGCATTGGAGGGTCTCTATCGGAGCCAACTTCGGTTCAAGACTTGTTTTGCAGGGTCAACCATTGCGATCCTGCCAATCGTCGCCCAACCCTATAGTAGGAGGGCATATGTTATGCATAGGGAATTTCTGCCTAAGCTGAAGATACTAGCAGGCCTCATACTAGGTCGACCTATGGGTCGGCCGACGATCCCTGCTTCAATTGATCATCAACCCACTCTGTGCATCATTTCAAATTATTCGACCATTGGGAATAATTGGCCACCAAGCAAATAAGGCAACGATAACCGCCAAATCCTGAAAAATTAGATAAAAAATCTCAAAATGGTGGGTTCGAAGAAGTCAGGATGACCTCCCATAGCTCTTCCTTCTTACGGCTTTGATCTCGATCTATTAATAGAGATAACCATGAGACCTCTAAGGTACATAATCTTTCTCTCATGCTCCTTCCCATCTGTTCTACAAATTTATAACTTAAGCATTGGAGGAGAACCAATTTTGGTATAAAGCTTGTTTTGGAGGGCTGATTGCCGCGATCTTGCCAATTGCCGCCCAACTCTAGAGTAGGAGGGTATATGTTATAGATGGAAAATTTCTACCTAAGCCGAAGACACTAACAAGCCTCAAACTAGGTCAATGCATGTGTTGGCCATCAACCCTCGCTTCGGCTAATCATCAACCTATGCTCGGGCCGACCTCCAATCTCGAGGCACCTCGAGTGGCTTTGATTGACACAATTGGAAGGGTTGGTTGGAATATCCCATGCATCTTTTCAAATTATGCGACTGCTGAGAACAATTGGCCACCAAGCATACAAGGCAATGATAACCACCAAATCATGAAAAATTAGGTCGAAAATCTAAGAATAGCATGTTCGAAGTAGTTGTGATGACCTCCTACAGCTCTTTCCTCTTATGGCTCTGACCTCAATCTATAAATAGAGGTAACTAGGGATCTCCAAGGTATGCAATCTCTCTCTCATGCTCTTTTCCATCTGTTCTATAAATTTTTAACTTGAGCTTTGAAGGATTCCCATCGGAGCTAACTCCGGTTCAGAACTTATTTTGTAGGGCCAACTATTGTGATTCTACCAATTGCGGTGCAACTCTAGCCAACCTAACCTAAGTTAGGAATCTAGAGCAATAATATTCAACTTAAGATTCATCATACCGATCGGTACCATACCATACCGAATGTACCGATATTGAATTGGTATGCAATCTCATGTACTAATACTTGGCAGTTCATGTCATCCTGTACTGCCACACATACTAATACTATAATAATATAGTATTGCTATAAGGTCCGATATCAAGATGGCAAATCTTGATTTAACTTCTAGTAACTTCAACAATTGAAGCAATCATGTACTTTCAAAGCATATTCATCTATTGAGGATAGAGATTCACAATCACCTATTGTTGCACATGCCTCTCACTAGCAAACGATAATATGTTGGATCTCTAGATGCCATCTAGCCACCAGTGAGTCAGTGATGCGCCCAAACCCGCATGCGCTAATTGAAAATTTCTTGCCTCAATAAATTGGGTGAAGGCTTACGCCCTCCCCCAATTGTTCTTAAAAAAAGTCTCTCCTTGGCACAAGATCTGTGCAGAAGTTGACGTCAAGGACAAGAACTTGCCGCAATGAAGATAGTTTGAGAATTGAACAATGATGACTACCTTTCAGCAATCAAGATCATATTGACTTTGTCAAATATCAAAAAGAGCCATAGTAGACAATGGACACAAGTGATAAGAGTTTCCTTATGATACTACAGTATTCCATCCTTGTCATAATTAGAGCACTAGATCATATATGGGATCAAGAAAAGCTTCCTTTCACAACTTCTAGTAGAACTCAGCATATTTGCAGAGTCATTGGAATAGTGTTTTAACAACCAGTGACCCTTTCCCTAGGCAATAAATTCTAGTAAGTTAATCAGGTTGACAGGCTAATGCCATGATATCAAGGGGGCTTCACCTTTTTAATAAATCCAATCTCAAGTTTCAAAATGTAGCATTCATCTTTACTCAGTGGGGCATTCCTAAATCATGACCCCATTTATATAACTCCACATGACACTCTACGGTTCCGCGAACATGAGCTTGAACAAGCACTCTTTCAACAAGTCTGCAAAACATTTCCATATGGCATAGATGAGCAGAACAAGAAATATGTGCAAGTAAATAGATAGATAAATGGACATAGATATTTAACAAAAGGCTACTAACATGCAAATATTTTGAATAAATACATGGCTTGGCCATAAAATCACATTGGCCAGATAGGGGGGAAAATGCAAGTGTAGAGCCTGAAGAAAGGGTTGTATTTAAACTATAAAACATTTTGGTATGAGCTCTTGAGAACAAGCTCAGGTGCAGTGACTTTTGAAGGCTACACCTGACATAGGCTTTTTAGATATATCTATATGAAAGTAATGTCTATCAAAAACCTGTAATTCTATTGCAAAATTGAAACTCAAAGCAAGAGCCCCATATGCTACTCTGAACCATCAGGCATAGGATCCAGTGCATTTTGGTCTCCATTGACATAAAACTCCATAACAGCTTTCATTCTACGGAGTTTATCAGGATGGTAATTCACATGAACAACGACTGGTTTTAACTTGCGCAGGTTAGCATCTTTCCTCACAGTCTTGAAAAGAACATTGCTGTTCATAAAAAGATACATATCCATGGTTCTCCTGGATGCATGAAGCCCATAATATCCCGGGTGTGAGGGGATGAAAAGCTCTTCATTGAAGACCCGTTGGTCCCATGCATTTTCACGAGATAACCTGCTTGCTACACGATCCAAAAGCTCAATTGAGGGAATTGTTGGTCTAATATAGAAAAAACCAGAATTGTAAACCCATATCCGCATTGTATGAGCATATCTTGCCCAACCCATTTGAGGCTCATCAAAGACATCATCATAACCATAGGCTGTCATGTTATCATGACCATCACTCATGGATTCCACATCGGAATCTCTGTAGAGATGATCAAATGGGTTCTGTAAGTAGATGATATCAACGTCTGAGAGAAGAACACTGTAACCAAGCTGCAAAAATTCCCTCAAAACATGGAACTTCAATCCAGACACTGCATGGTTCCTGCCTCTCCTTCCAATGGAATCGATGCCTTCGTCAGGATTTCTTCGGTAAACAGGAATTTCTTTTGATTTGCAGAAACTTTCCATCTCATCATCCAATGCTACAACGAGATAATTGGTTATACCCACTCTTTTGATATTCTCAGACCATATCTCCATCATCTCCTCCACATACAAGTTTGCTAAAGCAACCATAATCTCTTTTCGAACAGCCACCTTTTCTAGCATCTTTGCCAATCTTGGGTTCACAGATTCATCAGGAGTGACAGCTGGATTTGTTCTCAAACTCTTGACAGTACCAAAAGGACCAGCTTTATGCTTCACTCCTAAAGCCAGAAACTGCTTTTCAGCCTGATCTTTTCCTTGTTCAGCCAATTGAAGCTTCATAGTTAGCTCCCTAACCTGCTTCTTTAATTCTGCTTTTTTTTCTGATAGCAATGCCAACTCTGACTTCAAAACATTGGTCCTCTCAAGTGATTCACATGGGGCTGAATTAACCTAGAACGAACCAATAAAAAAAAAAAAAGGAAAGCTGTCATTCTGACAACAAGGCAAAGACAAATGATGATTTAGGATGAAGACGTCAAAGAACAGAATGATGTACAGTTGAGAGAATTAAAGTTATAAGATAATTATGCCATCTAGATGAAAACTAGCAATGTGTATTTATGTCAAAAAGATGCTGGAGCTAAATTACATCAACCACTATTTTCTAGGTGGCTGGATGTTCAATTCCATTGCTGCATGATATCTTTAATACAGTCTTTTTTCTTCAAGATAGCCGAGTCTACTTCCACCTAAACGAACTTTTGAAACCAAGCAGAGCAAGAATTATATGGTGCCAGCTTTGAAGATAAACTTGACTATTCATTTTCTCTGTATAATTTAATTTGCAGTGCTTTCATTAGAGACCATATTATGCATCTTTATTGTAGTTTAGATATCTTAATAATCAGAATTTTATCTAAAGAAGTGCATTGTGTTGGTTGATAACCTTTAGATCTAAGCCATGAATTCCCTTCACAAGGAACCACAAAATGCATCAATCCACTGATATAGATTGACTACAACTGTGTTTCTATATACAGTATTTGATATAAGCATGCGATGATAAAGAAAGGGTGGTGGGGGGACCTGATCAAAGGCCACAATTTGTACTGGCCTTTCTTTAGTTTCCTGGAATGGCTTTACATATACATCGTGAATTACTTGAAATGCAAGATACTTGGACATTTTTTTTAATTTAATTGAAAAAATCCAAGCCATTAAACCAATCCATAACTCGAAATAAAAAGACAATTCAAGTGCTGAATACTGCCACAAGCAACATAAGCCAAGATAACTTGGTTTACATGAATCTCTTCGGAAAAATTGAACATGTCTAGAACATATCTCAGACTCATACATTATAAAATCATATGCAATAGAAGAAATGGGAAAAAGAGCTTTGGGATTTTTAAATTCCTTCTATTTCTCTCAAATTCTTGTTCCTCTGATCTTTATATTTTTCATTCAATTCTCTCTATGAATAGAAGCCCGTAAATTTCTGCGGATTCCTACATCAAACTGATTGTTTTCTGAATGTATGTGCATACGTATAGGTATATTATATATATATATATGTATGAGTGTTTGTGTGCATACACATACACAAATACATATGTATACATATATGTGTAGGTATGCACATGGGTGCATGTCTATACACAAACATATGTTGCATAAACACATGCACACATACAAATAGATACAACTACCCCCCCCCCCCCCCCCATACGCGCACACGTAATTCACATTTAGATCTTCTATAGTGACAGCCTAAAGGTCATAGTTGTGCATGTGGAAAGGAAAAAGATTAACTGAATTTAAATTTTAAGCCTAAAGCCTACATGAAACCTACCAAAGTCATACATTTTTGCTGCTTGAATATTTTCCAAAGTTTATTGTGAATCTTCAAGACCTAAAAATGAAGACCGACCTAGTGATGTCTTGAAATTAGACTATTATATTGTTCCTTCAGTAATTCTCTTCCATTAAGCCTGACATATCAGACAAGTTAAAAGAGATTGCATGATGGTTTCAATTTCCATCCATCCATTATTGGTGGTGTTGCATTAACAATCAGATCTTGTAACAGAAGTTCCTCTTGGGGATCATTGACAATTGGATTTTCAATCATCAAGACATCATTTTATTCAGATCTTAAAGGTTTGGCATATCAGGCATCAAGTCTGCAACAATGGGCTCTCCAACATTACAAATGTCAGCCTTTTAATCTCCGTCTAGCACTCGATGTGGATATCAATCATCTTCTGGTCATCTATAAGATGCCTCAAATCAAGATTGATGTTTGTACATGAGCTGAAGAGAGTGCTCAGATTCATGCTTTGCAGATAGGGTAAGATAGGATCTCACACATGATGATAAGACATAAATATGATATGGTCTTATTTTTGAGGAAAACGTTGAAAAAGGAAAGAGCAAATTGTGCAAAAGAATGCAGAGGTAAAATGTCAAGCCTTCAAAAACTTATACAATTCAGTTATTGTGCTTCTGAGGGCAGGGCACTTAAATGATTAGAAAGTGGTGTATAAACTGGATATGGAAATGTTGGTGTTGCCATATTGTGACCACAGATGAAACAAGGTTTTAACCACCGCTAAATGGTGCATGCCCGCATTGGCTGGCATGGTACATCCTACACAAACAGAAATGCTCTGTGTGATGTCAAAAAAAGAAAAGAAAAGAAAAGAAAAGAAAAGATTTTTTTAGAACAAAAGGCCTTCATAAATTTTTAACAGGTGTAGTACAAACCTATTAATCAGTGCTGAGTACAGGCCAGAACTTGAAATTATGAGATGAATCAAGTATGGTAAGATTTTTGTGATATCAGGCTATAAAATTAGCTTGATTATTTCTTTTCTTCCTTATATATCATTTACAATATTCACTCTAAGACCTTATTATGCATCTTTCTTAGAACTTAGATATCTTAATAATAAAACTTATGTCTAAGAATAGTACAATATAGTATAGATCAGTGCATTAAAAAGCAGATACCAGGCACGTAGCAACCAGGAGGAGGTTTCATAGCAGATAGCTGACAGCAGGCATTGTTGTAGATGCCATGCACCATAAGTGAGCTATAAAAAAAAAACAATATTTTTTCTAAGCATCAAAAATCAATACTTGATGCCAACTTCATGTGAAAAGAATGAAAAAACCTAAAAGCAACCATACTGTTGCACCAAGCCTTCCTCTCTAGAAGCATGCTTAAATTAGATGGTGTGAATAGTGCACAACCAAGTTATAAAACATCACCCCACCATCATAATATCATGTTGACATCCATATAATGTAAAGGTCCACAATCAAATGAAAAAATCATCATCTACCAAACACATCACTCATAAGAAAAAAATGTCCGAAGTCTCGAAACATCAACCATAGAAGAAAAATGTCTACAATCATATGACATAAATTCACTTTTCTTTCTCTTCTTCTCTCCCATGCTTCGTTTGTCTAGGGCACAAAATAATTAGACCAGCCTCTTTTTTCAACAATCTGTTAGACCTGTTGATTGCTAAAACAGTCCAACTGGGAACTGGCCCAGCCAGCTATAGAAATAAATAGTCCACCTTGAACTCATAGCATGGTAGCTGCTATAGCAGGTTTATGCTCGATCAGTCAGCCACTTCAAACCAAAGCTCCATATGGCACTATTAAGATACTTAAAATAGTGTTTTTAGACAGAAACTGCTCTAGCGGTTGTTATAGCAACTAAAAGGTATAGCTCAGAATTTTAAATCAGGCATTAAAAGAAAACAGAAAAGAAAATATAGTCAATCACATCAAATGATTCATTGAATCCTTGAGCATGAAATGATGCTTCTACTGAAGGGTTAAAAAAAGAGGCGGGGGAATGCATCCCTGGTGAGGGGTTTTTGGACCTGAATATAAGCTGCACAAACTTAAAACCATATATGAGGTAGATATTTGAGTACCAAATACCACCACAAGAAACACTTTCTAGCCACGACAACTTGTTCTACAGGAACTTTAGTACTTCAAACACCTTCCGTAGATGTTTGTCAATCAGATACTACAAAATCACATATCATACAGATGAAATTGACACTCAGAGCTTAGTCATGACACTTAATAGCTGAGGTGGCTACTGGCTTTGGAAAATATAAAATAATTAATTTTAAATTCAAAGGCCCTGAAAAGATTATAATAATATCTACCTATTTTAGGTGCTTGAATCCCATTGAAACTTCTTGCTAATGAATGTTATTTTCAAGTCCAAATATTGGATCTTCAATAATTGATAGTAAAGACCAACAGGTAATATATTGCCACTAATGTATCACCATATTGCTTCTCTGACTCTCTTCTGTCAACCAAACTCATCTAATCTCAATCAGATAAGAGAAGTTTCAGAAACCTATAAAACTAAAATAGATTGCATGACAGTTTCCATTTGATAATCAGATCTTCAGACAGAAGTTCCTCTTGGGGATCACCAATAATTCGATTTTGATTATTGGGCTTCCGTTACTGAGATCCTTAAGGTTCAGACCATCAAATATCAAATCTGCAAGTCTGCAACAATTGGCTCTTTAATGTTTAAATCAACAAAAGATACAGCCTCCATCTAGTTCTTGACATTTGTATATCATTCTCAAGACTGCTAGTATTTTCTGACATATATTGATCATAGATCTATTTTTTATATTATTTATTTTTTTTATAGATGCTAACCTCCAGTATTCATGATTGAATACCTCAATTCAAATTAACATTTGTCCCCGGCTGAAGAAATTTCTCAGTTCCATGCTCCATCAGTAGTTTTACCACTAAGATAGCAATTCAAGGAATACTCATCCTTAATGACAAATGTAAATATCATATAAATCTGATTGACGAATCAGATACTGAAGAGATATAATAAGAAACTTCAGAACTAAAACCTCAAGCCAAGGAAGCCTGATATAATTTAGTTATTCCTTCTTCCACGTGCAAAAAGCTTAAATGATTAGAAAAATGGAGTACAAACATGTACATGCGATGTCTAGGATACAATGGTCAAAACCATGCCAGGTGTTGGTATTTTAAGCTGCCTACAAGCATCATTAATTCTTTGGAGTATCATCTTGTTGATGTGCTAAGCAGTATCATGCTGTATTTAATTGTTCAACAGTGTTGGCAATTCTCAGTTTGGAAAAATCAATAAGCTCAAGTAATGGGAATTCTCAGTTTGCAAAAATCAATAAGCTCAAGTAACATCAACTACTATCTACTGAAGGCTTTCCACTAACACCCCCTAATGAATGCCCGGTTTGTCAAATAATTCAAATAGTCAATCATGAATGAGACTGGTTTAACATTCCACTACCAATAATTAAGGCCCCATTTGGCAAAGCTTTTGGAGGACTAGAAAGCACTTTCTTGCCCTCCAAAAATACTTTTGAATGATATAATGATGTTTGGTAAAAAATCAGAAAGTTGCTTTAGTTTTGCAAGAAAGCTAAAAAGGTCTTCTTGAAAAAGCTCCATTTTGGAACTTCTCCCCCAAAATACTTTCTGATCTATGCCGGAAAGCTCTTTTATTTTAATGAATTTTTTAATGACCAACATGCCCACTGACAAATCTCGTAGATACATATTATATTATATCATATCACATTATATTACATTATTATACTATAAATATAATATAATAAATTTATTATATACTATGTTATCTTATATTATATTATTATTGTTGGTGCAGAATTTGGTTGACGTCGGATCGAGCTGGAGTCGAGGAAGACAAGGTCGTCGCCGGTCACCTGCAAAATAAAGTCCCATCCGGAGTTGGTGGTGGTGACTCCGGTAGGATCCTCCAACGGTCAAGTTAGCTCTTCTGGCCAACAGAAATGGAGTGCTCAAAGAGGAGTTCGGTAGAGTTTCGGAAAGACAGAAAGCTTCGAAAAAACGTATCTGAAGGATCCCTTTTTATAGACGGAGCTTGTTGTAACTGTTCTGATAAATGACTGTCGTAACCGTTTTGATAAATGCCCATTATAATCGTTCTGATAAATATCGATCGTGATTATCTTGATAAATGACAATCATAATTATCGTGATAAATGATAATTATAACCGTTCAGTAGTAGGATCGCCTGTAGGAATCCGTCTGAAGGAATAGTGGGGTTTCAGCTTCCATAAAAGCCCGACTGGAGGAGTCCGGAAGGAGTTCGGCTCTCGCAAAAGCCCGACTACTGAAGGAGTTCGGCTCCTGTAGAAGCCCGACTGCTGGAGGAGTCCGGAAGAAGTTCGGCTCCCATAGAAGCCCGACTGCTGGAGGAGTCTGAAAGGAGTTCAGCTCCCGTAGAAATCCGACTGCTGGAGGAGTCCGGAAAGTCAGCCGCTGTGGAAGTTCGGCTAGGGCTCGGCCATTATAGAGTTCGATTGGGTTCGGAGTCCAGCTGGAGGAGTTCGGCCACTGGACGAGTTCGATTGCTGGAGGAGATCGGGTGGGGTTCGACCGCTAGGATGAGAATTTTCGATCGAAACTCTTTCGTGATTACCAGCTGCATTAAGCTAAGCACCACTTCGGTGGGAGTAGGATTTATCCCCAACAATAGTCCCTCCATTTTCGAGTTCGAAGTTCGAAGGAAGTACCAAAAAAGCGACTATCGAAGCCTTTTTTCGGACTCTACACTCGTTGAGGTTGAAGCGCGGAAGAGATCTTGTCTCCGGCCGAGGTTGAAGGAAATCTTATCTCCTGTTGACATTGAAGTTGAGGCTCGGGCGCAATAGAACCGTTGTTGGGGCCTCTCCTCTCACCTCGTCTAAAATGAATGAGGTCTTCGACTTTGCTCATGTTAGGACGAGGTTCTCCTCCTATTCCTAACAGACTGTGATGGCACATAAGGACCGTTGTTAGGACTTCTTTCCCCATCTCGTCTTAAGTGAACATCTTCGATTTTGCTCGCGTTAAGACGAGGTTCTCCTCCTATTCTTAACGGACTGTGGGGGCACATAAGGGCCGTTGTCAGGGCTCTCCCCCATCTCATCTTAAGTGAACGAGATCTTCGACTTTGCTCGCGTTAGGACGAGATTCTTCTCTTATTCCTAACGGACTGTGGAGGCACATAAAAGCCATTGTCAGGGCCTCTCCCCCATCTCGTCTTAAGTGAACGAGGTCTTCGACTTTGCTCATGTTAGGATGAGGTTGTCCTCCTATTCCTAACGGACTATGGGGCACATAAGAGCCATTGCCCGGACCTTTTCCCCCATCTCGTCTTAAGTGAACGTTTTCGACTTTGCTTGCGTTAGGACGAGGTTTCTCCTCCTCCTAACGGACTGTGAGGGCACATAAGGGCCAGTGTCAGGGTCTTTTCCCTCATCTCATCTTAAGTGAACAAAGTCTTTGACTTTGCTCGCATTAGGATGAGATTCTCCTCCTGTTCCTAATAGGCTATAGGGGCACATAAGGGCCGTTGTCAGGGCCTCTCCCCCCATCTTGTCTTAAGTGAACGAGGTCTTCAACTTTGCTCGCATTAGGACGAGGTTCTCCTCCTGTTCCTAACAGACTGTGGGGATACATAAGGGCCATTGTCAGAGCCTCTCCCTCCATCTCATCTTAAGTGAACGAGGTCTTCGATTTTGCTTCTGTTAGGACGAGATTCTCCTCCTATTCCTAACACGGCCACTTCTAATTGCTTCTTTCCTGTCATCATATAATTTTTGTACCAAGAAATAATAATGTTGAAATGAATGAGTTTTATTGCGGAAAAATTACTGATAGTACATCCTCAGGTTTTCTGAGTTCCAAGGTCGTGAAAGCATTGTTCCTCCGAGCTCCTTCAAACGATAAGTTTCGGGCCGAACGACCTCCACCACCTCATACAGACCTTCCCAATTTGGGGCAAGCTTCTCCTGATTCTGAGGCTGAGAGATGGTGACTCACCGAAGCACTAAGTCCCCCATTCTGAATGTTTTACTTCTGACTCTGGAGTTATAGTACCGGATCACCTTTCGTCTGTAGACCGCCATCCGAACCTGGGCTTTCTCCCTTTTTTCTTCCAGTAGATCGAGATTGACTCTGAGATCCTGTGGGTTATGCTGCTTGTTGTAGGCCACGATCCGTGCTGATGGGAGCTTAAGTTCGATCGGGATGACTGCCTCTGTTCCAAAGGCTAAGGCGAATGGTGTTTCCTCAATTGGCAGTCTTTGAGTAGTTCGGTATGCCCAGAGGACATGGTAGAGCTCATCCACTCAGGCCTCCTTTGCTCTATCGATCCTTGTCTTGATGCCTTGGAGCAGAGTCTGGTTGGTCACTTCAGCTTTCCCATGTGCCTGTGGATGAGCTACCGATGTGAAGTGGTGGAAGATATTTAGGTCTTCGTAGAATTTGACGAACCTCGTCCCGGCGAATTGTCGTCCGTTATCAGTTATGAGGGTTCGGAGCAGACCGAATCAGCAGACTATTGACTTCCAGATGAAGTTCTGTACCTTAGTCTTGGTAATTTTGATTAGAGATTCAGCTTCGACCCATTTGGTGAAGTAGTCGATCGCGACCAGGAGGAACTTCCATTGCCCGGATGCCATCGAAAAAGGATCGAGTATGTCCATTCCCCACTGCGCGAACGGCCAAGGTGACTTTAGCGGAGTAAGCTCGGAGGCCGGCTGTCTTTGTACGTTTGCATTCTTCTGATAGCGGTCATATTTCTTGACATACTCCATGGAATCATGATATAAGATTGGCCATAGTATCCTTGCCGAAGTAGTTTTTGTGATAGGAATCTGGCTCCTACGTGGCTTCCACAAATTTCCTCATGCACTTTCCACAATGCAAAATCGGCCTCTGAAGGTCGAAAACATCTCAGCAGCGATAGCGAATACGACCTCTTATACAACCTGCCCTCATACAAAACGTACCGGAAGGCTTGATTCCTGAGTTTCCGAGCTTCTTTTAGGTTACGAGGAAGGACTCCATCCTTGAGGTAGGCAACCAACGGGTCGATCCAGCTTGGCTCGAGCTCTGTCTGCAAAATAACCTGTAATTCCTCTGAGCTTGGGCACTTCAGGGTCTCAAAAAATACTTCTTTGGATAGTTCGACTGGAGCTGAAGTGGCCAACTTAGAGAGAAGGTCGGCTCTTATATTTTCTGCTCTCGGAATCTGTCGAATGCTGAAATAGCTGAAAATCAGAGTCAAGTCTTTACTTTCTCAAGGTATTTCATCATACTTTTCTCTCGCGCTTCATAGCTGCCACTAACTTGGTCGACCATTAATTGAAAATCGCTGTAGACTTGAAGTCAATCTACTCTTAATTCTCTTGCAATTTTTAATCCGACGATTAGCGCTTCATACTCGGCCCCATTATTAGTCGCTAAGAATTCGAAGCGCAGCGCATACTCGACGACGAATCCCTCGGGGCTGACTAAGACCAACCCCGCACCCGATCCAGCAGAGTTGGACGAACCATCCATGTGCAGAGCCCAAAAACCTTCGGAAAGATCGGCTCTCTTTTGGGAGGTTCGGTTGCAACAGCAGAGCGCCGGTCTCGTTCTGCTCAAGCTCGGCATCATCATGAATGGTACACTCCACTACAAAATCTGCTAATATCTGGACTTTGATCGATGACCGAGGTCGATAATTAATATCGAATTTTATAAGCTCGATTGCCTATTTTGCGATTCTCTCGGACGCATCCATTTGCTGAAGGATTGTCTTTATTGGTTGATCCATGAGGACATTATAGTGTGCCCCTGGAAGTAAGGTCGAAGCCTCCTGGCAGCAATTAGAAGAGAGTAAACCGATTTCTCTAGCCTAGAATACCTGATCTTTGCATCCCTTAGGATCCGACTTATGTAGTAGACCGGCCGCAATATCTTCGCTTCCTCCTTGACTAGCACTGCTGCCAAGGCCGCTGGGGAGACCGCTAGGTACAAGAACAATTCTTCTCCAGATTCGAACTTCGCCAATAGTAGGGGTGAGCCGAGGTAGTTTTTGAGCTCTTCAAACGTCCATTGGCACTCCATCGTCCAACAGAAATTCTTTGGTTGCTTGAGAACTTGGAAGAAGGGCATGCATCGCTCGGCCGATCTAGAGACAAAGTGATTTAGGGACACCATCTTTTCAGTCAAGTGCTGAACTTCTTTGATTGTCTTTGGGGTGGTCATATCTTGAATGGCTCGAATTTTCTTGGGATTCGCTTCAATTCTGCGCCTCGACACCATAAATCCCAGAAACTTCTCAGAGGTCACGCCAAAGGCGCACTTGGTTGGATTGAGTTTCATCTTGTGCTTCCTGAGTACGTTGAAGATCTCTTCAAGGTCGGCGAGGTGGTCCGTAGAAACTTGACTTTTGACGACCATGTCATCTACGTACACCTCCATATTGCAGCCGATCTGCTCTTTGAAGACCTTGCTGACCAGGCGTTGGTACGTTGCCCCTACATTTTTTAGTCCAAAGAGCATAACTCTGTAACAATAAAGACCACGGACAGTAACGAAAGCAGTTTTCTCCTCATCCTCCAGTGCCATCTGTATCTGGTTATAACCAGAGAAGGCGTCCATGAAGGTGAGAAGCTCGTGGCCCGAGGTCGCATCCATCAGTTGATCGATCCTAGGTAGAGGGTAGCTGTCCTTTAGGCAGGCCTTGTTCAGCTTTTTGAAGTCTATATACATCCTCCACTTATTGTTAGCCTTTTTGACGAGGACCACGTTTGAAACCTAGGTCGGATAGTTAACTTTTCGGATGAATCCAACTTTGAAGAGCTTGTCTACTTCTTCGACGATTGCTTTCTGCCTCTCCAGGACGTGGCTGCGCATCTTTTCTTTTATCGATCGATGCTTCGCATCAACGGCCAACCGATGTTCCATGACCTCAACATCAATTTTTGACAAATCTGCTGGGGCCCAGGCGAAGACATCGGCATTCTTCCTGAGGAAGGTAACAAGTTGCTCCCGAACCTCATCTCCTAAGTTGGAGCCGATCTGCACCGCGTGCTCCGCATTTTCATCGTTCAAGGATACAGGGGCGAGGTCCTCCATAGGTTTGCCCCGCTCCTTGGTAAGGTCGTCGCGGACATCCAGCCCATCGACAGGATAAGGGTTGGACTGTTCTTTTTTATACAAGGCGATTGAGTAGTAGTGCCTTGCCAAAGCTTGATCTCCCCTGACCTCTCCGATCTCGTGACTTGTTGGAAACTTCACCTTCAAATAATAAGTCGATACCACTGTCCGAAGTGCATTTAGACTAGGTCGGCCGAGAATAGCATTATAGGCGGACGGAGTCCTTATGACTAAAAAGTCGACCTGTGCCTCAGCCAGTTTCGGGCGTTGCCCCGTAGTCACAGCCAAGGTTATTATGTCCTCCACTAGTACGGCATTGCCAGTGAAGCCTATTAACGGAGAGTTCATAGGCCCCAAGTGGTTATTGAGTAAGGATATTTTCGAAAAGGCATCATAAAATAATACGTCGGCTGAGCTTCCATTATCTACTAAAATGCGGCGTACATCGTAATCGGCAATATTTAAAGAGATTACAACCACGTCGTTGTGGGAGAATTGGACCTCCTGAGCGTCTGCCTCAGTGAAGGTTATGGGTTCTTCAGTCCTCTTCATCGATCCCTCGGATCCGCTGGCCTCTCCCTGCCGAAGTCCCTCCGAGATCGTGTTAATGATACCGAGAGACGGCCGATCTCCTTGTTGATCTTCCCCCCTTGGTGGCTCAGGCTGTGGCAATACCCTCGGCCGATCTTCACACCCTTCAGACCGTCGCCGTAGGAATCGGCCTAATCTGCCTCGCCTGATGAGCTCTTCGATCTCATTCTGGAGTTGGATATACTCAGTGTCGTGACCGTGATCACGATGATAAAGGTAGAACTTGTTAGGATTGCGCTTGCTGGGGTGAGAGCGCATCCTTTCCGATCTCGGCAGTTGCTCCCTGATTTCCATCAGTACTTAGATTTTCGGAGCATTGAGGGGGGCGTAGTTGTGAAACTTCCATTGGGGAGAACCTCACCGCGCCCTTCTATCCGGGCTTCCCTGCCTTCGAGCCCGGGGAGGAGTTCGGACTCGCTTCCGCTCAGAGGGAGTTTGGGAGCACTGCCGAGCTTCACTCGGCTTTTTTTCTTCGGTGGGCCCGCCCGACTGGTCGATTCGCAGCTTACCAAAGACTTCATCATCCCTAGCCTTGAAGGTCTCTTTAGCTCGGACGTAACCTTCAGCTCGAGCTAGCAGATCGATAAAGTCCCTGGGGTACTTCTCCAGGAAGAATAGCAAATCATTCTTCTGAAGGCTGCCCTTGAGTGCGGCCATTGCAACTGATTGGTCCAGGTTCCGGACCTCTAATGCAGCGGCATTAAATCGGATGACATAAGCCCGGATGGATTCTTCCTCCTTCTGCTTGATATTCATCAGAAAATTCGAACCTCGACGCGGATGTCGGCTGCTGACGAAATGAGCCGCGAACTGATGGCTCATCTGATCAAAGAAATAGATGGTATCCGGCTTAAGTATCGAGTACCAGTTTCTGATTGCTCCCTTAAGGGTGGATGGAAAAGCCTGGCATAAAATAGCATCCGACGTGCTATGAAGCAACATCATCGTCCGGAAGGCCTTCAGATGATCGACCGGATCGGAGGTTCCATCGTAACTCTCGAACTACGGGAGCTTGAAGTTCGGCGGGATTGGCTCCTGCATGATCCTCTGAGAAAAAGAAGGGTCAGTGCGTATATCGCTACCGCGTGAGGAGGAAGTATGATGGAGCTCTTCAATTCGTCAGCTCATTTCTAAGAGCCTTTGATCCAAGAGATCTTCACGATCGTTGATCTCCAGGATTTTCTGGTGGAACGGATGCGAAGCTTTCCCCTAGATCGAGTCGTGATCCGAGCATGGGTCTTCCATCCTCTGCTTCCTCTTTCCGGAGATCAAAGATCGGGTAGCTGAGGTCGGCCATTCTCAGATCGGATCATGGGGCTCCAGAGAAGCTTGCTCCGACCGAACTGGTACCGAAGCCTATCGATGTATGGCTTGCATGGCATCCGCGAGGCCATGAACCTGCTGGATCAGTAGGTTGAACTGCTCCACCTCCACCATGGCTGCAGGTGGTGCTTGAGTCACTGGAGCTGAAACGGTTGTATCTGGATGGAATCTGACTGCAGAGGCCGTTGATCGTCAGATCGAAGCTTTCTTAGAAGGCATTTTTTTTGGGAAGAACTACAGAGAGAAAGAAGAGAGATCGATGCTAAGCACTCCTTTAAGATCA
The DNA here is from genome assembly GCA_006176705.1 of Cocos nucifera. NCBI lineage: Eukaryota > Viridiplantae > Streptophyta > Magnoliopsida > Arecales > Arecaceae > Cocos > Cocos nucifera. The sequence goes on along the minus strand of QRFJ01002918.1, from coordinate 40,742 downwards.
AGGGAACCTCAGGAACAGAGGGCCCTTCCTCTAGCGCTAATTCTGTTGGTGCAGAATTTGGTTAACACCAGATCGAGCTAGAGTCGAGGAAGACGAGGTCGTCGCTGGTGACCTGCAAAATAAAGTCCCATCCAGAGTTGGTGGTAGTGACTTCGATAGGACCCTCCGACGGTCAAGTTAGCTCTTCTGACCAACAGAAATGGAGTGCTCAAAGAGGAGTTCGGCAAAATTTCGGAAAGAAAAAGAAAGCTTCGAAAAAACGTATCTGGAGGGTTCCTTTTTATAGACGGAGCTTGTTGTAATTATCCTGATAAATGACCGTCGTAATCATTCTGATAAATGCCCATTGTAATCATCCTGATAAATGTTGATCGTGATTGTCTTGATAAATGACAATCATAATTATCGTGATAAATGATAATTGTAATCGTTCAGTAGTGGGATCGCCTATAGAAATCTGTCTGAAGGAACAATGGGGGTTCGGCTTCCATAAAAGTCCGACTGGAGAAGGAGTTCGGCTCTTGTAGAAGTCTGACTGGAGGAGTCCGGAAGAAGTTCGGCTTCCGTAGAAGCCCAACTGCTGGAGGAGTCCGAAAAGAGTTCGGCTCCCATAGAAGTCCGACTGGAGGAGTCCGGAAGGAGTTCGACTCCCGTAGAAGTCCGACTACTGGAGGAGTCCAGAAGGAGTTCGAAAGAAGTTCGGCTCCCGTAGAAGTCTGACTGCTAGAGGAGTCCGGAAGGGACTGCTGAAGGAGTCCGGAAGGAGTTCGGCTTTCGTAGAAGTCCGACTGTTGGAGGAGATCGAAAAGTCGGCTGCTGTGAAAGTTCGGCTGGGGCTCGGCCGTTGTGGAGTTCGATTGAATTTGGAGTCCAGCTGGAGGAGTTCGGCCACTTGACGAGTTCGACCGCTAGAGGAGATCGGATGGGGTTCGACTGCTGGAGTGAGAATTTTCGATCGAAGCTCTTCCGTGATTACCAGCTGCATTAACCTACGCATCACTTCGACGGAAGAGGAATTTATCCCCAATAATTATAATACATAATTATAATATAATATATTCCATAGTATATTATAAGCCCAATATAAAATATTATTACAATTGTAATATTATATTATTGTTATACTAATAGTTATGCTATGATAATATAATATATTATTGTCATGATAATATAATAGAATATTATATTATAATATTATATTAACAATATAACAAGATAATATATCAAATTATATTGCATTATATTATATTCTATTATATGCTTATACAATAACAATAATATTATATTATTATAATATAAACATATTATTATAGTAAATATATTATATTACTATAATAGTAATTATATTATGATAATATAACATATTAATATAAAAATATAATAGATTATTATATTATTATATTAAAAATATAACAAGAAAATATATTATATTATATTATAATAATAATACCATATTATTATTATATAAACACATAATATAATCTATTATTAGATTAAATTATAATCCATTATGTTATATTATATTATATATTACATTATAGTTATATTATATTATAATGGTATAGTATGTTGTGATACCACTTGCTTTGGCACCATCTTTTGGAAAAATCCCTCATGTGAATACGGATCCCCCAAGTCCAAGATCCAAATGCCAGTAACGATGACGATACTATAGTAGAAAGAAAGAAGAGATAAATAAAAGGATACCAATCAAATATGTAAATTAAACCAAGACTTATCTCCACAGGACATGCAAGCTTCACTATGAGAAAAAAAAATTATTATAAGAGGAGATCACACCCTTAACTCTCATACATCAATCCCTCTCTCTCAACAAAAAGCACTCTCCCTTACAAAGCTCTCTCTCTCTAGAAGATCTGTTGTAGCTCTGACTGCACCTGATAGTTTGCCTAAAGCATCCCTACTTCTGCTCTCTATCAGCTCCTCTTGGTCTACTACCAGCTGCTGTCGAACCACATCACACTATTTGCTACCGAGCCATACCACAAGTTGGCCTTTTAAGAGCCTTAGACCTCAAGTAGACTCGATTTAGGAGTCCTAACAACACCCAAATAAGCTTCCCAGCCTTCTGATTATGCCCGCTCACTCCCACGGTTGTCCGATTGCACACCACATGCAAAATGGTGCAAACTACAGTCGTAGACTACGTAAAAACACTTTGGACCACTAAGTGGTCCATGTGGGGTGTGTGGACTGCATCAACCCATCATGGACCGCGCCAACGGGTGCGTAGACTATGTGGACCATGCCCCCTGCTCCTGCACCGTGTGGTGAGCAACATGGGTGTGCATCAGGGCTGCGCCCACACGCACCTAAGCCGTGCCCCTGCATGCTTGGGCCAGCACCCGCTTACCCTGCGCTAGCATGCTGGGCCACACCCAGTTGCAAGCCACATGCCTGCAGGCTGGGCCATGGCCCACTGCGGGCCTGGTTCTGGACTTTTCCATGCTGTGGACTTTACTGTAGGCTATCCTCTTTCACGTATGTTTCACCTATGGATCGAATTTGAGGTATTTTTTTCAGCAATCTCCATCTCGACTCGACATTTGGCCTCCACCTAATCTTGAAAGCTTCTTGGATGATCTCATCCCCATGCTTTGGGATATATACCTATTAAATTATGGATTGGGCAAAATAAGAGTCGAGCCAGGTTGCTCGATCACATCTCTATCATATGTTGTGTTTTGCCTGACCTGAGATCTGCTCGGCATAGCTTCCTATGGTAATAGAAACTTCATCCTGCGACATTGCCTGTCATCCTTCCGAGTCTTCCGTTCCATGTCCAATCCACCTACACCTGGAGCTTCACCTCGTGCTGAGCTTCCTGCCAAGAGGTAGTGTCCTTTATACTTTCTTTCCTTCAAAACAACTCTACTGCCACACATAATCTTCAGGATTCCATCACCAGCTCCTCACATGTAACTATTTGAATCCAGTCTGCTCAGTAAAATTAGATTTTTTTTGAAACTGGATATATATCGGATCTTATCCAATTTTTTTATTGTTCCATCATGTATATATAAGCTAACAATCCCCGTGTCCTTGATCGCACAGCTCGATCCAACCGACAAATAGACAGTATCCTCATTGCTCTTCAGGAAGTCAAACAGCTTCTTTTTACAACAAACATGATGCAAACAAGCAGAATCTAAAATTTACTGCTGTGAAGAAGTAGATACCTCTTCTGAAACCATAAGCATACAATTATCGATCACATCACTATCGCTACTCTGGACCGCCACCGCAGTAATCTTCATCCGATCCCTGAGTTGCAGGGAATCTTTGATTCGATGTCCCAACTCATCATATCGGTCGCATTAGATCTTGCTCGAGTCCTTCATCTTGGACTTGGACCACCCATCTTGCGATCCTTTGCCCCTTCATCTTCTGCCACCACCACCTCCAGTCACCTTCATAGCTAAGTTGCCATCTGAACTTGAGACTCGATTATCCCGTCTGAGAACCTCGTTCTGGAGAAATGCAAAAATATCCTCTTTCATTTTAATGATGCTTTTTCCTACAAAAAAAGCAGTCACTAAAGACTCGAAAGAGGAAAAAAGCGACGAAAGTAAGATCAACGCTCTGATCTTCTTCTCAACCTTTCCATCAATGCTGGGAGGTCGATAAAGATCTTCTGAAAGTTGCTGAGATGCTCCTGCACGCTCTGTCCCTTGCTCATTTGTAGCTAGTAGAATTGCTTTCAGAGGAAGAGAGCATTGATGAGTGACTTCATCATATACATCTCCTCGAATTTCGATCACATCACCATTAGAGAAATCTCACTAAGCACATGGATCACCACATCATCCACTAAGTACAAGCAGATCATGCTTACCATCTGCATCTAAAGCTGCCTCCAATCCTTCACCTCCATGGTAGATGGCTTCTTCTCGCATAAGAAAGCATCGATTAACCCTTGTTGGATGAGCACATCCTTCTTCCTTGCTTGCCATAAGAAGAAATTACTCTTTCCATCAAATCAATGGATCTCCACCTTGATTGAGCATATCTTCTCCATCTTCTTCGATCTTGATCAACATTGCTGCAATCTGAATGATCTAGCTCTGATATCAATTATCATGATACCATTTACTCTAGCATCACCTCTTGGAAAGATTCCTCATAGAAAATACGGATCCCCCAAGTTCAGGATTAGAATGCCAGTGACGATGTCGATACCGCAATAGAAATAAAGAAGAGAGAAATAAAAGGACACCAATCAAATATGTGGATTAAGCGAATGCTTATCTTTATGGGGTATGTAAGTTTCACTATGAAAAAAGAAAAAAATATTATAATAGGAGATCACACCCTCAACTTTCATACATCAATCCCTCTCTCTCAATAAGAAGCACTCTTCCTTATAAAGCTCTTTCTCTAGAAGAACCCCTGTAGCTCTGATCGCTGCCTGACAGTCTGCCGCTCTCTGTTGGCTCCTCTCAATCTGCTACCAGCTGTTGTTGAACCACACCATGCCATCTAGTACCGAGCCACACCACAGGTCAGGGCTTTTTAAGGGCCTCAAACTTCAATTAGACTCGATTTAGAAGTTGTAACGGCACCCAAATAAGCTTCCCAGCTTTCTCATCATGCTTGCTCGCTCTCGCAGCCGTCCGATCATGCACCGCATGCAAAATGATGCAAATAGCAGTCATAGACCACATAAAAACACTCTGGACCACTAAGCGGTCCATGCGGGGTGCATGGACCACATCAACCCATCATGGACTGCACCAACGAGCGCGTAGACCATGTGGGAGAGCACATGGACCGCATCCCCTGCTCCTGCATCGCGCAGTGCATGGTGAGCTGCATGGGTGCATGTCGGGGCTACACCGGCATGCGTGTGCTAAGCCCGTGCCTGTGCATGGGCCGGGCATGTGCTTGGGTTAGCGCCCACCTGGCCCATGCCAGCATGCTGAGCCGCACCTAGCTGCAGGTCGCACGCTTGTGGGCCGGGCCATGGCCTGCCGTGGACCTGGTGCACCTGTGGGCCTGGTTTTGGGCTTCTCTATGCTATGGATTTTGTTGTGGCCTATCCTCTTTCACGTGTACTTCATCTGTAGATCGAATTCGAGTTATTTTTCTCAACATAGTATTCAATATTATATTACATTATATCTTAATAATATTATACAATATAATAATATTTTAATATATAATAATATGCAATATTATACTATATTATTCTTCACTATATAATACTATATAATATTCTTTATTGTCATTTTATTATACCTTGAGTACTTCTCATTTTGGTTACCAAATATATATTAAAATTCTACTACACTTTTGAAATGTAGTTACCAAACAATAAATAGCTTTTTACAAAAACTAATTCTAAAAGTTTTACTTTCCAAAAGCCTTACTTCCAAAAACTCTAAAAGCTCCATCAACGGCAATCCCAAATAGTGTCTAACTTTATTCACCCACCAACAACTAACTATAGCACACCCAATGTATGACGGATCTAAAGGCATTACAATAGAGACACAAGTAGTTTTCACTTCCACTATTGCTTTTGATATATCCTTTTAGCCATGGCATCAACATAGCTATTCTGGAAAATCTTCTAACAAATTTACGACCAAATTACTTCTCTAGAAATTACATCATAGCGGCATGCAATTGTTTGGAGTTGATAAATGTTTGAATGAAATAAATCAATAGAAACCGTAAAAACCTGTTACGATCTTTGACTGGTTGTTAAACAGTGACTACAACTTCAATGCTTTCCTCAGCAAGTCTAATTATATTCAGAAAATTCCCTAAAAATTGCCAAACTTTCCGTATACAAAGACACACCAAACATGAACAAACAGTCAAACAGTCAGAAGAATTGATCATGTTGCAATTGTTGGGAAAATAAAGAGATTCTCTCTAAATTACTAGAATACATCTTTTCTTCCACGCTTAATGTTCTGTTACAGCCAAGGCCTCGTGGCTTTGCAGTCAAAGGCTTTATATTATATCACAGTCAAGGGCTCATGGCTTTATTATCAAAGGCATGTAGCTTGGATGGATCAGTCTCATAAGGTATTATTCATTTTGACCTCGGGCCCATGACATAGACTTTATAATTTTACTCTTTAAAAAATATCTCACAAGGTTCCTTTTTCACATATGTCAGATTATTTCTTGACTCATATCCGATTCGGGACTAAAGATGTCCCCACAATATGTTCCATATTTTGACATTACGGAGAATTGGCCCTGCGATGAGCCAAAGCTTAAATAAAATATGGTCTAAGATATCCAAAGCTCTTCTTATAAACCGGGGCTTAAAACATCAAATAGTTGGCATATGAAGAATAATACACTAGAATCACTATAAATTCCTAAATTAAGGACGTTCTAAAATTTCATGCCATTTTCTTTCCAATATTCCACCTTTCAATCAGAAAAAGTCACCAAAACCGAGAAACGAAGGAAACGAAGTCGAATCGAGAGTACCTGACTCAATTTGGCGGTGTTTTGGGAGAGAGGAGGAGACGGGAATGAGAAGCGGAAGAGGCGATCGGGGAAGAGGAAGGCAATGACGCATCCGAGGATGATGCCGATGGCGACGGCCAGGGCGATCCGAGATCCGCGAGAAGGCGGGCCATTGCCGACACGCATCAGCGGGCCCTCCCGCCGCCACGCCATTATCTCGAACCTCCGGTCCCAGAACCGGAGGAGAGGGGAGACGAGAGCGAAGATTGAAGCCTTTTACTTCTTCCCTTTGGGAAGAAATCAGAATCACCTAGATTTCTATGATGCTTATGAAAACACTTGCTATAGATTTTCCTTCCATCAAGGGACTTGCCAGGATTAACTTTCCATATGGAGATGAGGGAACATTCAGCAAATTATTAGGAAAAAATAAATTGAAAGAAATCCATTTTATTTTTAGCAACTTGAATTTTTTTTTCTTATAATAATATTCTAAGCCTTTATCATGCGGGTATACCTTATGCTTGTATTGATGGATAACAAGGATTACATTTTGAAAATCAATTGCATATATTCATGAAAAACTAATCTAAGATTTTATGATTAATTAGATTTAAAGAAAGGCTGGAATAAGTTTTGTATTGTTTGTGCAAATTAAGAATATTTCTATTTGTGCAAAGCTCTCTATTTGCCACGCAGACACCGGTATTAATAACATCAATATTAATGCCATCAGTTATAATTAAAATTTATTCTTTAAATAAATATCAATAATAATATTGATAAGTTTGGTCATTATTAAAGTTCTTTGCTTAATATATAATGAAATTTAATTGTAATGTTGCTTTTATTATAATTTATTAGCATTTCAAAAATTGTTGAAAAAAAAAGAAAATAACCTTATCCAGTGCATTGTATAGGGTCATCAAAGGTTCTGCACAAAGGAGAAAATAATTGCTTTCTCTTTTCCCACCTTTTTATTTGGAAAGTTGTATAGAAGGTGCACATAATTGAAAGAAACCAAATTGCCTAGCCTAGGTAACTCGGGATTGAAATAGCAAGAGTTAAAATTATCCAAACAAGCACTTGATTATGTATATTTAAATATATAAACTTGCAAATTCTTATTTTCATTGCGTAGTTCAACTTCTTTCTTTAGCTATATATTTTGTGTAAAGAATATAACTTCTATATAAGTTTAAGCGGCTCTTATTGTTAAATTACACGTTGCTTATAAAATAAAGTTGCATATCTAATATTACAAGATTTACAATCAAGACAAGCAAAACTACAAATTTTATATAAAAAGATGCATAACATTTGTCAAGCTATACAAGAATGGAAATAAACTTGAATCAAACTGGCTTTTAGTCACGCTTTGGGCTAGGCGTGCTAGTGTTTGACTTGGGATCATATCTCTTATTAAGAGTATGAATGAATATCAAGTCAAATTAAAGTAACGTGGCTTGAAGCTCAACCTAGAAACGAGAGCTCAAACTCAAGTAACTATCAATAGTGATACTTATTAGGGCTTTCCTAATCCCTACCCCATCTCACTTATAAGTGCGATAAAGATTGGGATAGTACTCCCTCCTCTCTCACTCATCTCTTTGTATCTTGTTGGGTGTAAATTCTTTCCTGCTGAAGTCCAATAGGATGCTAAGCCTTGAGGTGACTTTATCTGGCGAAGACGACCACGCCTAACTCCAACGATTGAAGAGTTTTTGTTTAGACGCCAAGACTACAGTCTTCCAATCTAAACTTATCGACCAATCTTCTTCACTCCAATTTCTAGCTCCTTCGGATAGTTCTAGAACCTACAGGGCATTATAAATTTCGTCTAGATGAGTTTGAATAGTGATGGCAGTCCCTAGATAGCTAAGTAAAGGGCCTTATCATGGTCTGATCTGGCCGACCTCGACGCTGCTTGAACCTCCTCTCGACTAGAAACCTATCCAAGTTGTTTGATGTTGGATCGATGCCAAATCGATAAAACTTCTCTCCAGACGAACTCTTACAATCTATGAAGAGTGGTGGACCTCTAAATTTCTACACCAAGAACTCTGAATACGTAAGCAAAAGAACCTTGCCTCCTTTTATTAGCCTTCGGACGTCCTTGAAAGCAGCTGGGCTTCAAAGCAACGATAGGTTACGAGAGTTTGCAGATCATCCACCCATGACAACCTCTCGTCAGGTTCTCACTAGTCGATCTCCCCTCAATCGCTAGGTAGGTTCTCTCCAAGCAGACCTCCTTTCGCTCCATCCAAACAAGATTTTCCAATAGACCTTCTTTCGATTAATCTTTTTTCGGTTGCCAGATAAGCTCCGTTCAGCCGACCTTCTTCTAGTCGATCTCCTTCCAGAAGTCGATTGATTTTCTTCTTATCAACCCCTATCCACTTGAACTTCTCGCATCAGTTGGAGAGGACTTCATCATTTATGTATACTCCTCCAGTAGACCTCCATCCGGATTCCTCCAACAAATCTATTACCAGATTCCTCCAACAATCAAGCTCCTTCTAGACTCTCCCAGCTGCCAGACTCTCCCTACAATCAGGCTTCGTCAGGGCTCTCTAGAGTTGTCAAGAAGAGTTTTCTCCAGCCGAACTTCTTGAAGTTACCAAGAAGCACTCCTTATGGTGAAATTTTCTATAGTTATCTGGAAAGACCTTATCATCTATACAAGTTCAGCTTCCAACCTATGCACTAACAACCTTAAAGGAGTTTAAACTCTCCTAGAATCGACGAAGCTCGAAGCTCTTAGCCACTAGTGCCTACTTTCTCTGAACTTCAGCTATCAAATCTTAATGGACTGATGCATCACGACAACGAACACCACTCTCCATAATAAACTCCACGTAGCCCTAAGCGGTCTACTACCAGATAGTTACGGCAGTCACTTTCAGTTTGTTATAGACTTCATCTATAAAAATGATCCTTCAGATACATTTTCTCTAGGCTCTCTTCTCCTTCTCGATATTTTACTACTTTCTTCCCTGAGTACTGAAAAATCAGTGCAGGGTTAACAGTGCTACTTTCGAATTTTTTTTTGAAAATAGCTAAAATATAGTAAAAAATTAATTAATCTAATTAATTTATTACTGATCATATCAAAAAATAAATCCTACACTAAGGACCTAAACATACATAAATGCATACATATTAGATCTGAAAAATTAAAGTAGTATAGTAAACTATTTACTATATTTAAGTGTTCCGAATACTATACCTTGTGTTGGGGATAAATTCCGCTCCTGTCGAAGTCCAGCCTGATGCTTAGCCTAACACAATCGATAATCATGGAAGAGCTTCAATAAAAAATTCTTTCTTCAATAGTCGAACCTCATCCGATCTTCTTCAACGGTCGAACTCATTCAGTAGCCGAACTCCTCCAGCGGTCGAATCCAACTGAACTCCTCGGCGGTCGATCCCCAGCCGAACTCTCTAATGATCGAACTCCTTCTGGATCTCTTCTTCAATCAGACTTCTATAGGAGTCGAACTTCTTTTAGATCTCTCCTTCAGTCAGACTTCTGCAAGAGTCGAACTTCTTCCAAATCTCTTCTTCAGTCAAATTTCTACAAGAGCCGAACTTCTTTCGGACTCTTTCTTTAGTCGAATTTCTATAGGAGTCGAACTTCTTTCAGATCTCTTCTTCTATCAAGTTTCTATAAGAGTCGAACTTCTTTCGGATCTTTCCTTCAGTCAAATTCCTCCAGGAGCCAAACTTCTTTCGGATCTCTCCTTCAGTCAGATACCTCCAGAAGTCAAACTCCTTTTAGACTCTTCCTTCAGTCGGATTTCTACAGGAGCTAAACTCTTTTTGGACTTCTCCTTCGATTGAACTTCTCCACTAGTCAGATTCCTCCTGGACTTCTCCATCAGTCAAACTCTATTCGAATTTCTTTAGTGGATTACTTTCAAATTTTAACTAGCATTCCTTTCAAATGATCTCCTCTAGCCATGTTCCCTTTAGAAGTTCAAACTTTCCTAAAATGGATGTCTATCAAAGCTCTTCACCAACCAATACCTGCTTCCTCCAAACTTTGACTATTAAATCTTAACGAATGGTCACTTCATGGTAACGGACACCATTCTTCATAACAAACTCCACGTGACCTCGAGCGACCCACTGCCGAATGGCCACATTATAATAATGGACATCTTTCTCTATAACAAACTCCACGTGGCTCCGAGTGATCCACTATCGGATAGTTATGATAAGCTCCATCTATAAAAAGGGATCCTCTAGATATATTTTTTTTAAACTCTCTTCTTCTTCTTAAAATTTTGCTGAATTTTTGTCTGAGCACTCCATTTTTGTTGATCAGAAGAGCTGATTTGATTGTCGGAGGGTTCTGCCGAAGCCACCACCATCGACTTTGGGCAGAATTTTATTTTGTAGGTCACCGACGGTGACCTCATCTTCCTCGACTCCAGCTCAATCCAATATCAACTAGATTCTGCACCAATAGAATTAGCGCTAGAGGAAGAACTCTCCATTTTTGAGATTTTCTTATTCTAAAAGGAGTGCTCGACAGTGATCTCTCTTCTTTCTCTCTAGAGTTTTTTTCGAGAAAGAATGCCTTTCAGAAAAGCTTCGATCCGATGATCAACGGCCTCTATAGTTAGATCCCATTCAGACCTATCCACTCCCACTCTAGCTTCGGCAACTCAGGCTCCGCCTGTGGCTATAGTGGATGCGAAGCAGTTCAACCTACTGGTTCAGTAGGTTTGCAGTCTTACGGTAGTGGTGCAGGCCATATGTCGGTAGGTTCCAGCACCGATTCGATCAGAGTAGGCCTTTTCGGAGCCCCATGATCCGATCTTGGAACGGTCGACTTGGACTGTCCGACTGCTGATCTCAGAAAAGAAGAAGCAGAGGATGGAGGACCCTTGCTCGGACCATGACTCGATCCAGGGGGAGGCTTCATACCTACTTGGCCAAAAAACCTTAAAGATCAATGATCATGAAGATCTCCTTAATCAAAAGCTCCAAAAAATGAACCGACAAATCGAAGAACTTCGTCATGATTCCTCCATCCATGGTAATGATATTTGCACTGATCCTCTTTTTTCTAGATGATTATACAGAAACTGATCCCACTGAACTTCAAGCTTTCTTAGTTTGAGAGTTACAATGGAACCACCAATTCGGTCGACTACCTAGAGGCCTTTCGAACGATAATGCTGCTCCATGGCATGCCAGACATAATTTTATGTCAGACTTTCCCATCCACCCTCAAGAGAGCAGCCAAAAATTGGTACTCAGTTCTTAAGTCGGTTACCATCTTTTTCTTTGATCAGATGAGCTATCAATTTATGACTTATTTCGTTAGTAGTCGACGTTCCCACCGAGGTTCGAATTTTCTAATGAACATCAAGCAGAAGGTGGGAGAACCCATCCGGGCTTATGTCATCTGATTTAATGCTGCTACATTGGAGGTTTGGAACTTGGACTAGTCAATTGCAATGGCCGCACTCAAGGATGGCCTTTAGAAGAATGATTTGCTATTCTCTCTGAAAAAGAAGTACCCTAGGAACTTTGTCGATATGCTGGCTCGGATCGAAGGTTATGCTCGAGCTGAAGAGGCCTTCAAGGCCAAGGATAATGAAGCTATTGGAGAGTGGCAAATTGATGAGCCAGGCAGGCCCGCTGAGGAGGAAAAATCGAGTGAAGCTCGATCGTACTCCCAAACTCCCTCTGAGCGCAAGCGAGCCCGAATTCCTCCCCGGGCTCAGAGGCAGAAAAGCCCCAATAGAAGGGTGCAGTGGGGTTCTCCCCTCCAAAAATTTTATAACTATACCTTTCTCAATGCTCCAAAAATCTAAGTACTGATGAAAATCAGAAAGCAACTACCAAGATTGGAAAGGATGCATACTCACTCCGACAAGCGCAATCCTAATAAGTTCTATCTTTATCATCGTGACCATGATCATGATATTGAGAAGTATATTCAGCTCCAGGATGAGATCGAGAAGCTCATTAGGTGAGGCAGACTCGATCAATTCCTACGGCATCAGTCTGAAGGATGGAAAGATCAGCCAAGGGTACTGCCATAATCTGAACCATCAAGAAGGAAGGATCAACAAGAAGATCGACTGTCTCTCGACATCATCAAAACTATCTCGGAGGGACTTCGACGAGAAGAGATTGGTGGATCTGAGGGATCAGTGAAGAGATGGAGGACTGAGGAACCCATAACCTTCACTGAGGTAGATGCCCAAGGAGTCCAGTTTTCGCACAATGATGCGGTTGTAATTTCTTTAAACATTATCGATTATGATGTATGCCATGTTTTGATAGATAATGAAAGCTCGATTGATGTATTATTTTATGATGCTTTCTCAAAAATATTCTTACTCAATAACCACTTGTGACCTGTGAATTTCCCATTGGTAGGCTTCACTGGCGATGTTGTGCCAATTGAGGGCATAATAACTTTGACTATGACTACAGGGCAATGTTCGAAGCTGGTTAAGGCATAGGTCAATTTTTTAATCATAAAGACTCCATCTGCCTATAATGCTATCCTTGACCGACCTGGGTTGAACGCGCTCCGAGCAGTGGTGTCGACTTATTATCTAAAGATAAAATTTTCAACGAGCTGCAGAATCGAGAAGATCAGGGGAGACCAGGCATTGGCGAGATGCTGTTATTTTATTGCCCAGTAGAAAATATCCAGCCCGACCTTTGTCCTATCGAGGGGTTGGATATCCGTGATGACCTCACCGAAGAGTGAGACAAACCTATGGAGAACCTCATATCTGTGACCTTAAACGATGAGAATGTGGAGCATATTGTACAGATCGGCTCCAACTTGGAGGGCGAAGTTCGGGAGCAACTCATCACCTTCCTTAGGAAGAATGCGAACGTCTTCGCCTGAGTTCCAGTAGATATACTAGAAATTGATGCTGAGGTCATGGAACATCGGTTGGTCGTTGATCCTAAGTATCGACGGGTAAAAGAGAAGATGCACAACCACACCTTGGAGAGGCAGAAAGTAATCATAAAAGTAGGCAAGCTCTTCAAAGCTGGATTCATCCAAAAAGTTAACTATCTGACTTGGATCTCAAACATGATCCTCGTCAAAAAGGCAAACAATAAGTGGAGGATGTGTATAGACTTCAAAAAGCTGAATAAAGCCTACCTAAAGGATAGCTACCCTCTTCTCAGGATTGATCAACTAGTAGATGCAACCTCGGGCCACGAGCTCTTCATCTTCATGGATGCCTTCTCCAGCTATAACCAGATATGGATGGTGTCAGAGGATGAGGAGAAAACTGCTTTTGTTACTGACCATGGTCTTTACTGTTACAGGATTATGCCCTTTGGGCTCAAGAATATAGGAACAACGTACCAGTGAAGGAAAATCCTGATTTTTCGGTCCAAGTTCGTTCAGATCTGATCAGATCAAGAGATATATTTTAAAAATCTTTCTCTTTGATCTGTATCAGATCTGGAATATTTTAGATCTGATTCTTATTATTTTAATAAATAAAATAAAATAAGAATAAATTAAATCAAATTTAGTTTACCTAATTTGGATAATCCTATTATCCATTGATGATCCTGTTTGTAGCGGAAGGTTCTAGATCTAGCCATGCAAGCGCCTAGCCTCTATCGGTATCCACTCGGGCTAGATATGAAGATCCTCTTCTTCTCTATCACGCCTCCAAAAATCAGATCTAAATCTGATCTTGAGAATCTTCAAAACTTCTTTTGAATATCAGCAGTTGTCCTTTGCAGCAGCGCAGCCTTTTAGCTTTCAGTCGCCTTTCTTTGATCTGGATTGCACCAACCAAGGTCCAAAACTCCTTTTGAACGTGGAGAGGAGAGGGAGAAGGTGAGTTTGGCATGGAGGAAGAAGGAAGAGGCAGCCTTGGGGCGTGGGGTTTCTCTATTCTCTATTCTCTATTTCTGAATCTGAGTTGGGCGCAGGGTCTTATTTATAGACTGTCTGTGATCCAACTTCTCTTCTTCCCAACCAATCACAACTCTTTATGAAATCAGATCTAAATCTGATTGGTGGGAATAGAGTCCCCTGGATTCCTCCTTAGAGGGTGCCTAAGACCAGTCAAAGTTGGTTCTTAGGAGAACTCTAATTGGAATCCAAAAAGGAGATGGAGTCCTTGTCCAACAAGGACTCCTAGGCGCCTCCAACTTGGGCACACGCCTAGGGTGGCATGCGCCCTTTTCCTTGCCAGGTTCTGGCAGGGGGACAAGCCCCCACCAGCTCTCCAATAGGTGCGTGACATGTGGTCAAAAGTCAAAGTGTCAATGGTCAACATTTGACCAGTCAAAGGTAGACTTTTGACCAAAGTCAAAGAACAAAAAATGGTAGGTGACCAAAAATGGCAGGTAATGTCTTACAAAATAAGACAACCTTTTCTGACTTGGACAACCTCCAGTCAGACCATATGAAGGCCTCTGATTGAGCACAAACTCCTTTGGCTCAGACAGGACAACTTATTTATGATAGCAAAAGAAGAACGTTAGGTTCAATCGAGTGCTAGCACGATTTTCTTGAACCTAATTGAATCTCATTCAGATCAATTGAACTAGATCAGTTCAATTGATGATCACCAGATTCAAACCCTTATTTGTGTGACCCAGTTAGGTTCAGTTCTGTATGGTAATGGGATATGTCATGATCTCTATCATCGACATCATCGAAACTCCTTTCGATGGATCAGAACTCTTCTGATTCGAACAGCTAGAATGATCGATCATCTAAATCATTCTAATTGCTCCCAAAATCCACCAGTGACACCTAGCAGTATATGGTGGCAACCCATCAGAGCTGAATGTGAACCTCTTGGTGTAGCTACCTGTGTGATTAAGTTCTTCTATCTTGAGCCCCGATCAGATTAGGGTTAAGGTGAACTCGTCAAACCCTAGTCTCTGTCATATGATGTAATCATTCGATTCAAGTCCGATGTGAAAATCTAAATAGAAACTCTTTCTATTATTTCACTCTGCCATGGCCATGGACTTCTGGACTTGATTCTCATGATTATCATAGGGCTGCTCCTCTACCACCGAGGTAGATAGATTCCATCTTGATGCAATCCAGTTCCTACAATGAACATGCTATAGCCAACATACACCTCAGGGTTCCATATGGCTAGGAGACCGAGTAATGGTGTAGTCAAACTATAACACCCTCAAGGTGAACTATCGATGCACCTCAGGTCAAAGAACCAGACACACTACTGCAGCATCGAGTCAGTCATTGACGAGAAGGTAGACTTCCTAATGACTACTCGAGGTGGTCACGCTCAGTGCCCTCATTCTCTAACGAGTACCTGTACTCTCGCTCTGGTGTCTCCACACCGTAGACTCAAGACTCATCTACTAAAGAGAAGCGATTGTACACCAACCTTCTAGATCAATCACCATCCTCGTGATGATCCTATGGTCGGAAGCATTTTATGAGTTAATAATGATTATTCATGTCTTAAATTTTCAACTCTTGAAAATATGAATTATCATTACCATTAACTCAAAGGATGTATCACAGACACTAAATACACATATGTGATAGAAAATAACCCATTTTATTGATTATAGTCAAAATTATAATTTTGCCCCTAGAAGTGTATTACAAGTGTCAGCCAATTCTGGCTTCTAGGGCACATATATCTAACAATCTCCCACTTGTCCTAAAGCCAATTGGCTACAAGTCTAAGTCCCATCTTCTCAAGGTGGGCTTCGATCTTCTGCTGGCCCAACGGCTTTGTAAGTGGGTCTGCCACATTATCTGTGGAGTTGACTCTCTTGACCTCGACGTAACCCTTCTCGAGGTAATCGCGGATGAGGTGGTATCACCGCTCAATATGCTTGGATTTTTGGTGAGACCTCGGCTCCTTAGCAAGGGCTATGGCGCCATTGTTGTCACAGTATAGAGGAATGGCATCTGATGGCATTACTCTGATTTCTGCAGCAAACTTCTTATACCAGAATGCTTCCTTCGCAGCCTCTGATGCAGCGATATATTCTGCTTCCATGGTGGAATCTGCTATCACCATTTGCTTGAAACTCTTCCAGCTGACAGCACCACCATTGCACACAAACAGACTCCCAGATGTCGACTTTCGATCATCTATATCGGACATGAAATCCGAGTCTGTGTATCCCTGGACTTGGAGTTCTCCATTACCAAAGACCAACATCATATCCTTAGTTCTTCTTAAGTACTTAAGGATACATTTCACAGAAGTCCAATGTTCTTCACCTGGATTTGACTGATATCTGCTTGTGACACTCACAGCATGGGCTATATCAGGTCGTGTACATAGCATGGCATACATGAGGCTCCCTATTGTAGAAGCATAAGGGATCTTGCTCATGCGTTCTATTTCCTCAGGTGTGCTGGGGCACATCTTCTTGGAAAGATGAATACCATGTCTGAAGGGTATTAATCCCCTCTTAGAGTTTTCCATACTAAACCTCTTTAGTACTTTCTCTATGTACATCTTCTGTGAAAGTCCTAGCATCCTATTCGGTCTATCCCTATAGACCTTAATTCCTAGAATAAAGGAATGCTTCGCCTAGGTCTTTCATGGAGAATTCCTTGGACAACCATAATTTGACTGTTGTCATCATGGGAATATCATTCCCAATAAGGAGGATGTCATCCACGTACAATACGAGGAAGACAACAGCGCTCCCACTGATCCTTTTGAAAACACATGGTTCCTCTTCATTTTTGATGAAACCAAACTTTTTGATCACATCATTGAAACGAGTGTTCCAGCTCCGAGATGCTTGCTTAAGTCCATATATGGACCTTTGCAGCTTGCAAACCTTGTGATCAGTATCACTGGATGTGAAACCTAGCGGCTGTTCCATATAGATATCTTCCTCAAGATATCCATTTAAGAATGCCGTTTTCACGTCCATTTGCCATATTTCATAATCGAAATAGGCTGCAACAGCAAGCAATGTGCGGATGGATTTTAGCATAGCCACTGGGGAAAAAGGTATCCTGATAGTCAATGCCTTCGCGTTGACTATAACCTTTTGCCACTAGTCTAGCCTTGAATGTCTCCACATTTCCATCTGCACCAATCTTTCTCTTGAAGATCCATTTACACCCAATAGGTACTATACCTTCTGGTGGATCTACCAAGGTCCAGACTTGGTTTGAGTGCATCGAGTCAATTTCTGACTGCATTGCCTCTAGCCATTTCTCGGAGTTCGATATCTGATATCGCCTCGTTGTAGGTTTTGGGATCATCACCATGAGCACCATTACCTACGAGGAACATTTTCTCTACTTCCTCTGAAATAATACCTAAGTATCTCTCAGGGGGATGGAAAACTCTTTCCGATCTACGAGGTGGAGGAGGTAGTGTTCTTATTGGCTCAACCTGATTTGGTTCCAATTGGTCCTTAGCTCGTTGTACTTGTGAGACTTTCTCATCAAGCTTAATCTGCTTTTCAATGCCGCTATCTTGAATAAACTATTTTTCAAGAAAGATGGCATGTCGACTCACAATCACATTGTGGTCTTCTGGAATGTAGAAATAGTATCCTAATGACTCTTTAGGATATCCTATGAATCGAGCTCTAAAGGACCTAAACTCTAACTTGTCCGCTTGTTGTCTTTTGACATGAGCCTGGACAACCCCAAATTCTGAGATGACTCAGACTTGGTTTCTTACCGTGCCATATCTCATACGGTGTGGTAGGAATGGTTTTAGAGGGAACCCTATTCAGTAGATAAATTGAAGTTAACAATGAGTGTCCCCAAAGAAAATCAGGGAGGTCTGTGAAGCTCATCATGGATCGAACCATATCCAATAGGTCCGATTTCTCCATTCTGAAACCCCGTTGAGTTGAGGTGTTCCTGGTGGAGTCCATTGAGAGACTATGCCATTTTTCTTTAGATAGTCTAGGAATTCCTGGCTAAGGTATTCACCTCCTCGATCTGATCGAAGAATCTTAATGGATTTTTCAGTTTGTTTTTCTACTTCATGTCTGAATTCTTTGAACTTTTCAAAAGCTTCAGACTTGTGTCTCATAAGATACACATACTCATACCTAGATAGATCATTGGTAAAGATAATAAAGTAGACAAAATTACCACTAGCCGACACATCAAATGGGCTGCACACATCTGTATGTACTAGGGCAAGGAGATCTGTGTTCCTCTCCCCATGTCCAACAAAAGGGAGTTTAGTCATTTTGCCTTGAAGACAAGATTCATAAGTTGGATATGACTCGGAAGTCAATGGACTGAATAGCCCATTTTTCT
>QRFJ01002918.1:0-21027 GCA_006176705.1 Cocos nucifera | reverse complement strand
GAACGTTAGGTTCAATCGAGTGCTAGCACGATTTTCTTGAACCTAATTGAATCTCATTCAGATCAATTGAACTAGACCAGTTCAATTGATGATCACCAGATTCAAACCCTTGTTTGTGTGACCCAGTTAGGTTCAGTTCTATATGGTAATGGGATATGTCATGATCTCTATCATCGACATCATCGAAACTCCTTTCGATGGATCAGAACTCTTCTGATTCGAACAGCTAGAATGATCGATCATCTAAATCATTCTAATTGCTCCCAAAATCCACCAGTGACACCTAGCAGTATATGGTGGCAACCCATCAGAGCTGAATGTGAACCTCTTGGTGCAGCTACCTGTGTGATTAAGTTCTTCTATCTTGAGCCCCGATCAGATTAGGGTTAAGGTAGAACTCGTCAAACCCTAGTCTCTGTCATATGATGTAATCATTCGATTCGAGTCCGATGTGAAAATCTAAATAGAAACTCTTTCTATTATTTCACTCTGCCATGGCCATG
Organism: Cocos nucifera; assembly: GCA_006176705.1. NCBI lineage: Eukaryota > Viridiplantae > Streptophyta > Magnoliopsida > Arecales > Arecaceae > Cocos > Cocos nucifera. The sequence goes on along the minus strand of QRFJ01002918.1, from coordinate 20,524 downwards.
GGATTTCTGGACTTGATTCTCATGATTATCATAGGGCTGCTCCTCTACCACCGAGGTAGATAGATTCCATCTTGATGCCATCCAGTTCCTACAATGAACATGCTATAGCCAACATACACCTCAGGGTTCTATATGGCTAGGAGACCGAGTAATGGTGTAGTCAAACTATAACACCCTCAAGGTGAACTGTCGATGCACCTCAGGTCAAAGAACCAGACACACTACTGCAGCATCGAGTCAGTCATTGACGAGAAGGTAGACTCCCTAATGACTACTCGAGGTGGTCACGCTCAGTGCCCTCGTTCTCTAACGAGTACCTGTACTCTCGCTCCAGTGTCTCCACACCGTAGACTCAAGACTCATCTACTAAAGAGAAGCGATTGTACACCAACCTTTTGGATCAATCACCATCCTCGTGATGATCCTATGGTCGGGAGCATTTTATGAGTTAACAATGATTATTCATGTCTTAAATTTTCAACTCTTGAAAATATGAATTATCATTACCATTAACTCAAAGGATGTATCACAGACACTAAATACACATATGTGATAGAAAATAATCCATTTTATTCATTATAGTCAAAATTACAATTTTGCCCCTAGAAGTGTATTATAAGTGTCAGCCAATTCTGGCTTCTAGGACACATATATCTAACAACCAGTGTCTGATTAACAAGATCTTCAAGGAGCAGATCAGTTGTAATATAAAGGTGTATGTGGATGATATGCTCATCAAAAGTTGAGCTTCTATAAATCATCTTGCCGACCTCGAAGAGATCTTCAATGCACTCAGAAAGTATAAGATGAAGCTGAATCTGACTAAGTGCATCTTTGGTGTGACCTCAGAGAAGTTTCTGAGGTTTATGGTGTCAAGGTGCGAGATTGAAGTAAATTCAGAGAAAATCTAAGCTATTTGAGAGATGATTGCTCTAAGAACAATCAAAAAAGTTTAGCACCTGACTTAAAAAGTAGCATCTCTGAATCACTTCATTTTGAGATCGACCGAGCGATGCATGCCCTTCTTCTAAATTCTCAAGCAACCAAAGAACTATTAGACGACGAAGTGTCAATGGACATTTGAGGAGCTCAAAAACTACCTCGACTCACCTCCACTGCTGGCAAAGTTCGAACTTGGAGAAAAATTATTCTTGTACCTAGCGGCCTCCCCGACAGTCTTGGCAGCAGTCTTGGTCAAGGAGGAAGCGAAGATACAATGATCGATCTACTACGTAAGCCGGATCCTAAGGGATGTAGAGATCAAGTACTCTAAGCTAGAAAAATTGGCTTACTCTTTTCTAATCACAGCCAGGAGACTCCGACCTTACTTTTAGGGACACACCATAGCGGTCCTTATAGATCAATCAATAAAAATAGTCCTTCATCGAATGGATGCTTTCGGAAGAATCGCAAAATAAGCGATTGAGCTCACGGAGTTCGACATCAATTATCAACCTCGGCCATCAATCAAAGCCTAGATATTGGTAGATTTTGTAGTAGAATGTACCATTTTAGATGATGCCAAGCTTGAACAGAACAAGATTGGTACTCCATTATCGCAATCGAGCCTCCCTGAAGAGAGTGCCGACCTTTTTGAAGGTTTTTGGGCCCTGTACGTAGATGGTTCATCCAACTCCACCGAAGTAGGTACTGGGTTAGTCTTAGTCAGCTTCGAGAAAATCATCATCGAGTACGTGCTACGCTTCAAATTTCTTGCAACTAATAATGGGATCGAATATAAAGCGCTGATCATCGAATTAAAAATAGCAAGAGAGTTAAAAGTAGATTAACTTCAAGTCTATAGTGATTTTCAGTTAGTGGTCGACCAAGTTAGTAGCAACTATGAAGCACGGGAGGAAAGTATGATGAAATCCCTTGAGAAAGTAAAGAATTTGACTCCGACCTTCGACAGTTTTGGCATTCGATAGATTCCGAGGGTAGAAAATACAAAAGCCAACCTCCTCTCTAAATTGGCCACTTCAGTCCCAGCCGAACTATCTAAAGAAGTATTTTTTGAAACTCTAAAATGCCTAAGTTTGGAGGAATCACAAATCGTTATATAGACCGAGCTCGAGCTGAGCTGGAATGACCCATTGGTTGACTACCTCAAAGAGGGAGTTCTTCCTTGTGATTCAAAAGAAGCTCGAAAACTAAGAAATCAAGCCTCTCGGTATGTTTTGTATGAGGGCAAGTTGTATAAGAGCTCGTATTTACTACCATTGCTGAGATGTCTTCAACCTTTAGAGGCCGACTTCGTATTATGGAAAGTGCATGAGAAAATTTATGGAAGTCATGTAGGAGCCAGATCCCTATCACAAAAACTACTTCGGCAAGGATACTATTGACCGACCTTGTACCATAATTCTATAAAGTATGTCAGAAAATGTGACCATTATCAGAAGAATATAAACATACAAAGACAGTCGGCCTTCAAGCTTACTCTGCTAAGTGCACCTTGGCCATTTGCATAGTGGGGAATGGACATACTTGGCCCTTTTTCGATGGCATCTGGACAACAAAAGTTTCTCCTGATCGCGATCGACTACTTCACCAAATGGGTTGAGATCGAACCACTAGCAAAAATTACTGAGGCCAAGGTATAGAACTTCATCCGGAAGTCAATGGTCTATTGGTTTGATCCGTCCCGACTCTCACAACAGATAATGGGCAATAGTTCGCTGGAACGAGGTTCGTCGAGTTCTGTAAAGACCTAAACATCTCGCACCACCTCATATGTAGCTCACCCATAGGCAAATGGGGAAGCTAAAGTGACCAACCAGATCCTGCTATAAGGCATCAAGATAAGGCTCGATAGAGCAAGGGGGGCCTGGGTGGACGAACTCTACCATATCCTCTGGGCGTACCAAACTATAACACAAAGGTTACCAACTGGGGAAACACCATTCGCCTTGGCTTTTAGAATGGAGGCAGTCATCCTAATTGAGCTTAAGCTCCCATCAGCATGGGTCGTGGCCTTCAATGAGCAGCGTAACTCACAAAACCTTAGAGTCAATCTCGATCTGCTTGAAGAAAAAAGAGAGGACACCCAGATTCAGATGGCGGCCTATAGACGGAGGGTGGCCCGATACTATAACTCTAAAGTTAGAGGTAAAATATTCAGAGTGGGAAATTTAGTGCTTCGGCGAGCCGCCTTCTCTCAGCCTCAGAGTCAGGAAAAGCTTGCCCCAAATTGGAAAGGCTCGTATGAAGTAGTGGAGGTCATCCAGTCCAAAACCTATTATCTGAAGGAGCTCGGAGAGATGGCGCTTCTACGACCTTAAAATTCAGAAAATTTGAGGATGTACTATCCATAATTTTCCATCAATAAAATTTCTTTATTTCAATGATATTATTTCTTGGTGCAAAAATTATGTGATAACAGAAAAAAGCAATCAATAGTTGCCATGTTAGGAATAGGAGGAGAACCTCATCTTAACATGAGCAAGTCGAAGGCCTCGTTTATTTTAGACGAGATGAGGGAAAAGACCCTGACAATGGCCCTTATGCGCCCCTACAGTCCATTAGAAGCAGGAGGAGAATCTCATCCTAATGCGAACAAAGTCGAAGGCCTAATTCATTTTAGATGAGATGAGGGGAGAGGCCCTGACAATGATCCTTATGTGCCCTTACAACCCATTAAGAATAAGAGGAGAATCTCGTCCTAACGTGAGAAAGTCGAGGGCCTCATTCATTTTAGACGAGATGAGGGAAGAGGCTCTGACAATAGTCCTATGCATCCCTACAGCCTGTTAGAAATAGGAGGAGAATCTCATCCTAATGCGAGCAAAGTCGAAGACCTCGTTCATTTTAGATGAGATGGAGGGAGAGGCCCTGACAATGGCCCTTATGTGCTCCTACAGTCCGTCAGGAATAGGAGGAGAACCTCATCCTAATATAAGCAAAGTCGAAGGCCTTATTCATTTTAGACGAGATGAGAGGAGGAGATAAGATCTTCCTGGACCTTGATTGGAGATAAGATTTTCTTCGAGCTTCAACTTCAACTTCAACCTCGGCTGGAGATAAGATCTCTTCCGAGCTTCAACTTCAACTTCAACCTCGGTTGGAGACAAGATCTTTCCTAAGCTTCAACTTCAACTTCAATCTCGACTGGAGATAAGATCTCTCCCGAGCTTCAATTTCAATGGATGTAGAGCCCAAAAAAGGACTTCGGTAGTCACTTTTTTTGTACTTCCTTCCTTCGAATTTCAAACTCGAAAGTGGGAGGACTATTATTGGGAATAAATTTTGCTTCCACCGAAGTCCAGCCAGATACTTAGCCTAACACAATCGATAATCACGAAAGAGCTTCAATCAAGAATTCTTCCTTCAACGGCCGAACCCCATCCGATCTTCTCCAGCGATCGAACTCATTCAGTATTCAAACCCCTCCAACGGTCGAATCCAACCAAACTCCTCAGCGGTCGATCCTTAGTCGAACTTTCCAGCGGTTGAACTCCTTTCGGATCTCTCCTTCAGTCGGACTTCTATAGGAGCTAAACTTCTTTCGAATTTCTCCTTCAGTCGGACTTCTGCATGAGTTGAACTCCTTCCAGATCTCTTCTTTAATCAGATTTCTATAAGAGCCAAACTTCTTCCGGACTCCTTCAATCAAATTTCTACAGGAGTCAAACTCCTTTCGGATCTCTCCTTCTGTCAAGTTTCTATAGAAGTCGAACTGCTTTCGAATCTTTCCTTCAGTCAAATTCCTCCAAGAGCCGAACTTCTTTCGGATCTCTCCTTCAGTCGGTTACCTTCAGGAGCCAAACTTCTTTCGAACTCCTCCTTCAATCAAATTTCTATAGGAGCTGAACTTCTTCTGAACTTCTTCTTTGGCTGAACTTCTCCACTAGCGGACTCCTCCTGGATTTCTCCATCAGTCAAACTCCATCTAGATTCCTCTAGTGGATTACTTTCAGATTTCAACTAGCATTCCTCTCGGATGATCTCCTCTAGCCATATTCCCTTTAGGAGTCTGAACTCTCCTGGAATGGATGTATGTAAAAGCTCTTCACTAACCAACGCCTGCTTCCTCAGAACTTTGACTATTAAATCTTAACGAATGGCCACTTTATGGCAACAGACACCACTCTCCTAACAAACTCCATGTGGTCCCAAATGGCCCACTACCGAATGGCCACATCATAACAATGGATACCTCTCTCCGTAACAAACTTCATATGGCCCCGAGCGATCCACTACCGGACGATTACGATAAGCTCCATCTATAAAAAGAAATCCTTCAGATACGTTTTCTCTAAGCTCTCTTCTTCTTTTCAAAACTCTACTAAATTCTTGTCCAAGCACTCCATTTCTATTGGCTAGAAGAGCTAACTTGATTGTCGGAGGGTCCTATCGGAGCCACCACTGCCAACTTCGGATGAAACTTTATTTTGCAGGTCACCAACGGTGACCTCATCTTCCTCGACTCCAGCTCGATCCGATGTCAACCAGATTCTGCACCAACACCTTGCATGGGTAGTCAATCATCATGATCTGATTATTATCAAGGAGGTCCACTGATCATGATGCAGCTACATAGATGTCTGACCTTCATGGATCATCCACACGAGGCTCCTGATCTTGATCGGTTCCCTACGAGTGATAGCTTGACATCGAAGTCTTTCAAGGGCTATTTCGATTGAACGACTTCAATCTTCGTCTATGGGCTTCACGGGCCCTCTGAATTGCTGGTAGATGTAGTAGAGAGGTAGAGAAGGTTTTTCTAGAATTTTGGTTGGCTAACGACACTCGTAGATCACTAACTCTCTTCCCGAAACCTAGGTCAAAACCTAGGGTAGCACTCAGAAAACCTTGTGCCCAACACTTGGTTTTTCTCTTCTCTCAAGATTTTTTTTTTTTTTAATTCAAACTCACGCAGAAGGGGAGGTATCACATAGATGGATTTCTCATTCTAGAGGTGTCTCACATCCCAAAGAAAATCCTCCTTTTATTTGCACCAAACCAAGTCTTCTATGCATAGGAGGATTAGGTTGTTATTCATTCAAACTCTCTTTGAATTGTAACAACTTGATCCTTATCCCATGAGGCATGAGAAGACCAGGCACATGCCCTCTCTTTGCATGAAAAAAAATCATGAGAAACCTTTTCTCGTGTAGATAAGAGGGCGCACAAAGGAGAGGTGGCACATGGATAAGAATAGGTTGGTTTCTTAATTCAAATTTTAATCTCATTCAAACTTAAACATTATCCACTAATCCTTATCCATATTAGGCATTGAGAAAGTGGGTGTGAGATCCCTTTGTGCATGGGAGAAAACTTATGAGAACCTTTCTTGTGAATTTTAAATGAGCGCAGGAGAGATGAGGTGGCGCATGGGAAGAGAAGACTAGTCAAACTAGTCTTTGAATTTAAACTTCAACCAATTGAACCAACCTAATCAAAATTGGTTAGGTCCAACTAGATCAGATTAAACCTAACATAATTAGGCTTAATTAAGCTCAATTAAATTCTAATAAAATTAGAAATTGATCAAGTCCAATCTCTAATCAAATCAGGGTTCGAACCTCCTCAGCGATTAGGTCAACTCATGACCTAATCGAGTCAAATCCAACCGAACCCAATTCAATTTAACTTGATCCATAAATAATTACTCAATCAAATTGAGTTAATTAGTAATCAAATCACTAATAAAATCTTTCATAAATCCAGAGTCCAAATCTAATGGGTGTCCGGACAATAGAGTCCCATCAAAATGAAATTCTTGATTGAAGAGTCCCAAACCAATAGGATTCTAAATCTTGATGTCTGAAACAAGTGAAACTAATGATTGTAGAGTTCCAACTCTCAATTATAGAGTTTCAAACATGTAGGACTCAGAGTTTTAGAGCTGTGGAATTCTTGATCGAAGAGTCTCAGTCTAGTGGGACTCTTGACCACAGACTCTCAGACATTGAGACTCGGTATCCTAACCCAGTAGAACTTTCGATCGAAGAGTCCCAGTCCAATAGGACTCTTGACCATAGAGTTTTAGTCGAGTGGGACTCTTTACCAGCCATCAAATCAGTTAGGAACCTCTAGTGTGTATGACTTCGCAGGTCCGAACCTAAGCCGGTAGCATAGAAATCAATTTATATACTAATCGAAGTGACCATCTAGCAATGGTACCTAACATTCGGATATGTCGAATAGTCACAATCACAATATTTAGAATCTATACGAATATGGTTACCATATAATTCATTCATATGTCCATTGTATAATAGATGATTCAGGGTTAGATTGTCAACCCTAGAAAATACATCCATGTCGTGTCTCAAAGCAATTAATCCTATGACTCCTCACTAAGACTACCCTGGCCAAGGTTTCACTAAATTGAAACACAATTGAACACAACTCCTAAAGTCAGCAGTGGTCAATCCCATCTTGATACACACACTGACTCCTCAAGTACTTAATTATGCTTAGAAATCTTCCATCACTGAATTAGAAATTCAGATAGTCCGACATCAAAGCACAGTGAGTTGCTTGAAAGTCACCGTGGTGATCTCAGATTGGATGAACACTTATACTCATATTCCATCAGAGCTAATCTTGATACAGAAAAAGCTTCAAAGTTGGTCACGTTCAGTATAGATGTACCCATACATCTCACTTGCATGCCATATCAGTATCTCTACACTTCTTAGTTACGAGGACAACCAACCTATATGGCACACAATGATCTATATTCAATAAACATTGTCATTCTGAGTAATAACGTATCATTTGATCATAAACTATTTAAGGACTAAATGATAAATCCTTCTTTGTTGAATCTAGATAGTCCTAAGGACTTCATTACAACACAGGAGTTCATTAGAAGATAATAAAATTTATGATGAAAAATGTCAAAATAACTTTTATTAATTTATAACTCATATACAATTATAAATATATACCCCAACTATCAACAGACTGATGACTGATTGTGGAATACATTCCCAACAATCTCTCACTTGGATTAAAGCCAATCGGTGCAGTATCTAATACCTATCTTCGACTTGAAGTCGTTGGACTTCTTCACCGTAATAGCTTTAGTGAATGGATCGGCCATATTTTTTTTTTATCGATCTTCTGAAGGTCGACGTCACCTCGATCCACAATCTCTTAGATAAGGTGGTAGCGGCGTGGAATATGCTTCGTCCGCTAGCGTGCCTTCGGTTCCTTCACTTAAGCAATGGCTCCAGAGCTATCACAATAGAGCAAAATTGGACCATCAAGGAAGGATGCTACTCTAAGCTCGATGATGAATTTTCTCATCCACACCGCTTCATTAGCAGCATCTGATGTAGTGACATACTCTACCTTGCAAATAGAATCGACCATAGTATGCTGCTTGGAATTCTTCCAACAGACAGCTCCACCATTAAGGGTGAATATATATTCTGACACACTCTTACTATCATCATGATCAGACTAAAAATTGGAGTCTGTGAACTTCATAAATTTCAAGTCTGATTTACCATATATAAGCTACTGGTCCTTAGTATTTCTCAAATACTTCAGGATAATTTTAACAACCTTTCAGTGGTTCTCTCCTAGATTAGATTGGTATCTACTCACTATCCTAGTGAGTATGCCATATCTGATTGCGTACATGTCATGACATACATTATAAAATCCACTACTGAAGCATATAGTATTTTACTTATACATTTTCTTTCTAGAGGTGTTGTCGGACAATCTCTCTTTAAAAGAAAAATTTTATGGCCTATCGGTAGATAGTCTTTCTTAAAATTCTCCATGCTGAACTATTTCAGCATAGTTCCAATGTATGTAGACTGGGACAATTCAAGCAATCTTTTAGATCTATCTCTATAGATCTTCATTTCTAGAATGTAGGAAGCTTCTTTCAGATCTTTCATAGAGAATTATGATGATAGTCAGATCTCTATTTTTTGTAATACAAGAATATCATTCTCGATTAAGAGAATGTCATCAACATATAATACTAGGAATACTATTACTGAACCATTAGTCCACTTGTATATGCAGGGCTCCTTTTCATTTTTAACAAAGCTATGCATTTTGATTGTTCTATCAAATCATATGTTCCAGCTTCGAGATGTCTGCTTCAGTCTATAAATGGACCTTTGAAGCCTATACACCTTAGACTCATCTATGGATGTGAATCCTTTAGGCTGTATCATATACAACTCTTCATCTAGCTCTCCATTTAGGAAAGCCATTTTTACATCCATCTGCTAAATTTCATAGTCCAGATAGACAGCGATGGCAAGCATAATCCGAATAGATTTGAGCATTGCCATAGGAGAGAACGTCTCATCATAGTCAATACCATAACGTTGATGATACCTCTTGGCAACCATATAGACTTTATAGATCTCCACCTTTTTGACTGTGCCCCTTTTTCTTTTGAAGACCCACTTACATCCTATGAATTTTATCCCTTCAGATGGATCAACCAATATCCATACATCATTGACCTTCATGGATTTCATTTTGAATTTCATGGCCTCAAGCCATTTTTTAGAGTCGGATCTCTGCATTGCATCCATATAGATGATCGAATCCTAATCATTCTTATTGAGTTCAATAGGATCCCCATCTCAGATCAAGAAATCATAGTATCTATCCGGTTGACATGATATTTTATCAGATCGTCTTAAGGGTGCATCTACAATGGGTTCTGGATCTAATTTAATCAGATCCAGCTCAGGTTCAATAACTTATGTCTATTCTTCCATTTATCATACTTCATCAAGTTCGAACTAAGAGGCATTAGTTTTTTCACCAAGAAACTCTTTTTTTTAAAAGTCTATTTTAAGACTGATAAACACTTTTTGCTCATCAGCAAGGTAGAAGTAATATCCTTTGATTTTTTTTAAGTAACCTACAAAACTATACTTATCAGACCTAGGTTCAAGCTTATTTGTCATTAAATATTTAACATAAGCCAGACACCTCCAAATCCTAAGGTGTGAGAGTACTGGCTTACGTCCTATTCATATCTCATATGGTGTTTTATTAATAGATTTATTCGAAACCCTATTTAATATGTAACAAGCTGACTTAAGCACATATCCCCATAGGAAGATCGGCAAACCAGCAAATTCCATCATGGATCGAATCATGTCCAACAAGATCTGATTTCTTCTTTCAGATACACCATTATATTGTGGTGTTCTAGGAGGAGTCTATTGAAAGAAAATTCCATTCTTTCTTAGATATGTCAGAAACTCATTGAAAAGGTACTCACCCCCTCGGTCAGATCGAAGAGTTTTAATACTCATTTTAGTTTGCTTCTCTACCTCATTTCAAAATAGTTTGAATATTTCAAATGACTTCGACTTATACTTCATTAAATAGATGTACCCATACCTAGATAGGTCATCAGTAAAGATTATGAAGTAGAAGTATCCATCTTTGGTACTTGAGCTCATGGGTCCACATACATCTGAATGCACTAGACTCAGGAGTTCAGTAGCTTGTTCATCTTTTCTAGTAAAAGATGACTTGGTCATCTTACCAAGAAGATAGGACTCACAGATCAAAAGTGATTCGCAATCACTAACCTTAAGAATTCTTTCTTGAGTTAACCTGTTAATTCTATTCTTGTTAATATGATCTAGTCTACAATGCCAAAGGTAGACATCAAACACATCACTAATTCTAGGGCATTTACCGAAGGATTGAACCAAGTTAATAAGCATAGATAACAAATAAATTTTTTTATTCAATTATCTAATAAAAAATTATAACACCATTTAAAATGATATTATAAAATTTTTTTATTGATATTTCAAAACTATTCATGGCCAAAAGGCCTACAGAAATGACATTCAATAAGAAAGTTCGACAAAAATGACATTCATTAAGAATAACTTTATTTGAATTGATTACAAGATTCATGATTCGTAAAGCTAGAATTGAAACTTATCTTCTATCTCCAATGTTCAGGAACCTCTCACCTTGATCAAATCTCCTACTAATCTACAAGCCCTGCATAGAATTACAAATATGATAAAGACTTTCAGTATCTAATACCCAAGCAGTAGAATCAAATAAAAAAAAATTATAAGGTGTTATCATATAATTACCTTGTCCAACAACCACTTGCTTCCTCCTCGATCTGTTTGGATCTAGGGAGGCAATGTACAGAGGACAGTTTCTCTTTCAGTGCTCCTGCTTCTTATAGAAGAAGCACTCCACCTGGTTCTAGTTGAGCTTGCATTTCTTGGTCCTACCCTATGCAGTTGTCCCAATATTTGGCTGCACTTTCTTATTCTTCTTTTTCTTGTTCTTCTTCTCTTTCTTAAATGGTCGACGATTAGAAGAAGACCCTCCCACTACATTCACCATCTTCTTATGGAGTTGGTGATCCTTTTCAAAGTTCTGCAGCAACCCCAACAAGTCATGGTAGTTGACCGCAAGCTTTGTCATTCTAAAATGAGTTAGAAAGGAGAGGAAGGACTTGGACAAGGAATTAAGGATCGCATCCTTACCAAGCTGCTCGTGCAGAAAAAAGCCCAGCTTGCTAAGGCACTCAATCATCTCGATCATGTATAATATATAATTGGTGACTGAGGCTCCATCCCTCATTTGAGCATTGAAAATAGCATAACTTATTTTATGCCTTTCAACATCGTCAGGCATGCCAAAAGAGTCGTTCAATATTTGAAGTATCTCATGTGGCTGAGCGTTCTCGAACCTACGACTGAACTCATCATTCATTGCTGCCAGCATTATAAACCGAATGGTGGTGTGGTTATTGAGCCACTTTTGATAAGTATCTCGGACCGCTCCTCTAGCGTTTGGAGCTGGCTCCTTAGGTGCTGGATTCGTTATGATAAAAAGGATCCGCTCATGCTCTAAGATGATTTTCAACTTACGATACCAGCTATCATAGTTGGATTCCATTAATTTATCATTATCTAATAATGATCGGAGCGATAGGTTAGTGGACATTTCTGCACAATAAGAAAAACTAAATCTAATTAGTATATGAATCAATTATCCTAAAAATTTGAACTTTAGTTTAAAGATTCTTCTACTATTTTATACGAATTGATAGCCTCTACCTCTAATTTGAGGAATTACTTTAATTCTTAGTGGGTACTAGAATCCACATAAACTACATATGAGCTCAACTTTGGTTGGTCAACCCATGTGCACCTATGGGTAGGTTCAAAACTAATTGTTTCTCTAAATAATTTTTAGTAATATCAATTTTGCCCTAGAGACCTAATTAGTAGGCTTTGGGCTCTACTAAAAAGATTCGGTTAGGTCCAACCATTAATATGACTATACTTGATCATCTAACCAATAAATGATCAGACCCGACTTTGGTCGGCCAACCTAATCACCATCAGAAAGACTTAACCAAATCATCATTTTATGAATGATAATTTTATTAATCAATAAGCATTAAGCCTTTAGGTCTTTAGTGATTATTAAATTAATGAACCCATTATCACTCAACTTAATGGGAGGCTATGATATAGTTATCTATATAACTATTTCATTTTTAAGGACCTAATAATTTTAGAGAATTTAGTTAACTTATTTAAGAAAGCGAGCCAATTTTGATCCTCCCATTGATTTCACCAAATCAGATAAAAAAGGATCTAATCCAAGCTGGCATTAGAAGCACCTAAATCAGTTAGACTGATTTACCTAATTGACATGGGTGAGTCCGAATCATCAAGTGATCCAATCAAAATCTAACTCACCAGGATGGTCAGATAAGTAAGATTAGTAGAAGGAATATGCCATAACTCATCAAAAATCACTGGTCAAACTACTAGACTTATCTTAGACACCATTCGGTTCATTAGTTTTAATTTGACCAACCTAGTAATTACGGATTTGACCGCATAGTCATGAATCAAGTCTATTGGATCCTCATTAAAGGCATAAACTTGACCAACTACAACTATTGTAATTGAGTCTATAGAGTTCTTGACCTAATCTAAATTAATATTTAATTATATTTGATCAATTACTCTAATTTAGTCCATTCTTTAACTAACCTTAGGTCTAACCCAATTTATGGATCTAATTCATCTAATCTAATAACCCATAAATTTATGATTAATGACTTAGGATCTTAATTCATAATTCTAGATACTAAATTATTTTACTTAATTTTAATTAAGTTTATGGGCTGAGGGTTAGGGTTTGGCATTTTAAAAATATTTTTTAAAATTTTGAAAGATTCTTTACAACTTAGCATTGTTCACCAATTGAGTCGACTTACTTTAAAATTGAATCAGCTTAATTCACAAACAATACTAGTTGTAGGATTTAATCTGAAACTATGTACACTACATAATACTAAATTATGAATCAAATTTTAGATCCTATCTAAACATACATTCATGATCAAAAATTAGATTAAAGCCTAATTTAATCAGATTATAAAAATATTAGATTAAATCTAAGATTTTATGATTAACTATTTAGATCAGCAATATACTAAGATAATCTTTTTACTATAGGGGGTAAATCCTACAGCAGGATAACCCTCAGTCCGTGCGATCTTAATTTTAATTTTTAAATCTAATAAATTAAATTACTAGATTAATATTTAGATCAAATCTAAATAATCAATTTAAACATGCAAGCATATCATGTTTAGCGAACTAATGGCTCTGATACCATTTGAAGGAACTAGTGCAGGTTTAACAGTGCTACTTTCGAAAACTTTTTTGAAAATAGCTAAAATATAGTAAAAAATTAATTAATATAATTAATTTATTACTAATCATATCAAAAAATAAATTCTACACTAAGGATCTAAATATGACATAAATGCATACATATCATATCTGAAAAATTAAAATAGTACAGTAAACTATTTACTACATCTAAGTGTTCTGAATACTATACCTTATGTGGGTAGTCGATCACCATGATTTAATCATCATCGAGGAGGTCTGCTAGTCATGATACAACCACATAGATATCTGGCCTCCATGGATCGTCCACATGAGGCTCCTGATCCTCATCGGCTTCCTGCGAGTGCTAGCTCGACACCTAAGTCTTTTAGGAGCAGTTTCGATCAAACGACTTCGATCTTCATCTATGGGCTTCATGGATCCTTTGAATTACTGGTAGATGTAGTAGAGAGGTAGAGGAGGTTCTCCTAGAATTTTGGTGGGCTAACGACACTCGTAGCTCACGAACTCTCTTCCCGAAACCTAGGTCAAAACCTAGGGTAGCACTCAGAAAACCTTGCGCCCAACACTTGGTTTTTCTCTTCTCTCAGGAATTTTTTTTTTAAATTCAAACTCACACAGAAGGGGAGGTATCACACAGATGGATTTCTTATTCTAGAGGTGTCTCACGTCACAAAGAAAATCCTCCTTTTATTTGCATCAAACCAAGTCTTGTATGTGTAGGAGGATTAGGTTGTTATTCATTCAAACTCTCTTTGAATTGTAACAACTTGATCCTTATCCCATAGGGCATGAGAAGACCAGGTGCACACCCTCTCTTTGCATGAAAAAAAATCACGAGAAACCTTTTCTCGTGTAGATAAGAGGGTGCACAAAGGAGAGGTGGTGCATGGATAAGAATAGGTTGGTTTCTTAATTCAAATTTGAATCTTATTCAAACTTAAACATTAACCACTAATCCTTATCCATATTAGGCATTGAGAAAGTAGGTGTGAGATCCCTTTGTACATGGGAGAAAACTTATGAGAACTTTTCTCATGAATTTTAAATGAGCGCAGGAGAGATGAGGTGGCGCATGGGAAGAGAAGACTAGTCAAACTAGTCTTTGAATTTAAACTTCAACCAATTGAACTAAGCCAATCAAAATTGGTTAGGTCCAACTAGATCAAATTAAACCTAACATAATTAGGCTTAATCAAGCTTAATTAAATTTCAATAAAATCAAGAATTGATCAAGCCCAACTTTTGATCAAATCAGGGTTCGAACCTCCTCGGTAATTAGGTCAACTCATGACCTAATCAGGTCAAACTCAATTGAATCCAATTTAATTTGACTTGATCCATAAATAATTACTCAATCAAATTGAGCTAATTAGTGATCAAATTACTAATAAAATCTCTCATAAATCTAGAGTCCGAATCTGGTGGGTGTCCGAATAATAGAGTTTCATCAAAATGAAACTCTTGATCGAAGAGTCCCAAACCAGTGAGACTCTGAATCTCGGTATTTGAAACAATAAGAACTAATGATTGTAGGGTCCCAACTCTCAATCATAGAGTCCTAGACATATAGGACTTAGAGTCCCAGAGCTATGGGACTCTTGGTCGAAGAGTCCAAGTCCAGTGGGACTCTTGACCATAGACTCTCAGACATTGAGACTTAGTGTCCCAACCCAATAGGACTCCCAGTCCAATGAGACTCTTGACCATAGAGTCCCAATCGAGTGAAATCTCTAGTGTGTGTGACTCCACAGGTCCGAACCTATGCTGGTAGCACATAAATCAATTTCTGTACTAATCGAAGTAACCATCTAGCAATGGTATCCGACATTCGGATAGATCGAATAGTCGCAATCACAACATTCAGAACCTATACGAATATGATTACCATATAATTCATTCCTATGTCCTTTGTGTAATAGATGATTCAGGATTAGACTGCCAATCCTAGAAACTACATCCATGTCGTGTCTCAAAGTAATTAGTCCCGTGACTCCTCACTAAGACTATCTTGGCCAAGATTTTGCTAAATTAAAATATAATTGAACACAGCTCCTAAAATCAGGAGTGGTCAATTCCATCTTGATACACGTACTGACTCCTCAAGTACTTGACTGTGCTTAGAAATCTTCCATCACTGAATTAGAAATTCAGATAGTCCGACACCAAAGCACGGTGAGTTGCTTGAAAGTCACCGTGATGATCTTAGATTGAAGGGACACTTATACCCATATTTCATTGAAGCTAATCTTGATAGAAGAAAAGCTTTGGAGTTGATCACGTTCAATAGAGATGTACCCATACATCTCACTTACTTGCCATATCAGTATCTCAACACTCCTTGGTTATGAGGATAACCAACCTATATGGCACATAACAATCTATACTCGATAAGTGTTGTCATCCTGAGTAACAATGTGTTATTTGGTCGTAAACTATTTAAAGACTAAATGACAAATCCTTCTTTGTCGAATCTAGATAGTCTTAAGGACTTCATCACAACACGAAAGTTTATTAGAAGATAATAGAATTTATGATGAAAAATGCTAAAATAATTTTTATTAATTTATACTTTATATATAATTATAAATGTATACCCCAACTATTAATAGGTTGATGATTGGTTTTGGAATACATTTCCAACAAGCACTCCATTTCTATTGGCCGAAAGAGCTAACTTGATCGTTGAAGGGTTTTGCCGGAGCCACCACCCCCGATCGAAACTTATTTTATAGGATGATGGCGATGACCTCCTCCTCTCTGACTCCAGCATGAATTTTAGCATCAATCAGATTTTGCACCAACAGAATTGACGCTAGTGGAAGGAAAGCTCTTTCTCTTGAGGTTTTCTTGATCTTAAAGGAGTGCTCAGTAGGGATCTCTCTTCTTCTCCCTTGGAGTTCTTCTTTTCCAGCTGATCTCACGAGGATGCCTCCTAGGAAGGCCTCGACTCGACGGTCAACCATCTCCATAGTCAGATTTCATCTAAATCTGTCCACCCCTATCTCATCCCCGGCATCTCAGGTTTTGCCAACAGCAATGGTTGATGCAGAGCAATTTAACCTGCTGGCCCAGTAGGTTAGGGGCCTCACTGAAGTAGTGCAGACCATGCAGCAGCAGTGACCTATGGTGTCGATCCGGCTAGAGCAGGCTTCTCTCAAATCCCAGGATCCAGTCTGAGGATGATCGACTTGGGCGAGTCGATTGGTAACTTTCGAAAAAGAGAAGCAGAGGATAGAGAGCCCCTACTTCGATCATGATTCAACCCCTGGGGAGACTTTGCTCCTATTCAGCTAGAAGTCTTTGAAGATCCACGATCGTGAGGATCTCTTAGACCAAAAACTACAAAAAATTAACCGACAGATTAAGAAACTCCACCATGCTTCCTCCTCTTACGGTAATGATTTCTGCATCGATCCTCCTTTCTCTTATCAAATCATGCAGGAATTGATCCCACCGAACTTCAAGCTTTTCCAGTTCGAGAGCTACGATGGGACTACTAATCCGATTGACCACTTAGAGGCCTTTCAGATCATGATACTGCTCCATGACGTATCAGACGCCATCCTATGCCAGGCTTTCCCATCAACCCTGAAGGAAGCAGTGAGGAACTGATACTCGGTCCTCAAGTCGGATACTATCTTTTTCTTCGATCAGATGAGCTATTAGTTTGTGGCTCATTTTATCAACAGCCGACGTCCTCGACGAGGCTCGGACTTCTTCATCAACATCAAGCAGAAGAAGGAAGAATCCATACGGGCCTATGTCACCCATTTCAACATCACTGCACTAGAGGTCCAAAATTTGGATCAATCTATCACAATGGCCGCATTGAAGGACAGCCTTCAAAAAAATGATCTGCTGTTCTCCCTGGAGAAGAAGTATCCCAAAAATTTTGCTGATATGCTGGCTCGGGTTGAAGGGTACACTCAAGCAGAAGAGGCCTTCAAGACCAAGGATAGCGACGCCACTGAAGAGCGGCGAGTGGGTGAATCAAGTATGCCCGCTGCTGATGAAAAGTCGAGTGAAGCTTGACCGTGCTACTGAACTCCTCTCAGATGCAAGCGAGTTTGAACTTCTTCTCGGACTCAAAGGCAAAGAAGTCTAGATAGAAGGGCATGGCGGGGCTCCTTTCTCAGAAGGTTTCATAACTATGCTCCCCTCAATGCTCCAAAAATTTAAGTGCTGATGAAAATCAAAGAGCAACTACCGAGGTCAGAGAGGATGCGCACTCATCCTGACAAGCACAATCCCAATAAATACTGCCTCTACCATCATGATCATGGTCACGATACTAAGAAATGCATTCAACTCCAAGACGAGATTAAGGAGCTCATTAGGCGGGGTCAGTTGGGCCAATTTTTGAGATGCCAATCAGAAATAAGGGAAGATCGGCAAAGGGCACTATCATAACTAGAGCCACTAAGGAGGGAGGAGCAACAAGAAGATCGACCCCCGTTTGGCATCATCAATACCATCTCTGGGGGACTTTGGCGAGGGGAGGCTAGTGGATCGATGGAGCTCGTAAAAAGATAGAGAACTGAGGAGCCCATAGCTTTCACTGATGAGGATGCCCAAGGAGTTTAGTTCTCGCTCAACGATGCGGTTGTAATTTCTTTAAATATTGCTGATTATGATGTATGCCATATTTTGATAGATAATGGAAGCTCTGCTGATGTTTTGTTTTATGATGCTTTCTCTAAAATGTCTATACCCAATAACCTCCTAGGACCTATGAACTCTCCACTGGTGGGCTTCACTGGCGATGCTATGTCGGTTGAAGGAATGATAATGCTATCTATGGCTGTAGGGCAATACCCAAAATGGGCTAGGACATAGATTGACTTTTTGGTGGTAAAGGCTCCGTCTGCCTACAACACAATTCTCGACCGATCTGGTCTAAATGCACTCAAGACTGTGGTGTCAATCTACTATTTGAAGTAAAGTTTTCGATAAGTTATGAAATCAAGAAGATCAAGCTTTGGCCAAGCACCGTTACTCCATTGCCTTACAAAAGGATAGCCATCCCGACCCTTGCCTAGTTGATGGACTAGATGTCCACGATGACCTTACTGAGGAGTGGGGTGAATCCATGGAGGATCTCGTGGCCGTCCTCCTAAACGATGGGAATATAGAACACACAATGCAGGCTGGCTCCAGCTTGGGGGAGGAAGTTCGAGAGCAGCTCATCGCCTTCCTATGGAAGAATGCCGACATCTTCGCTTGGGTCCCAACGGATATGCCAGGGATTGATACCGAGGTCATGGAACACCGACTAGCTGTTGATCCCAAATATAGGCCAGTTAAAAAAAAAATTTAGGGCCATGCACCAGAAAGGCAGAAGGTGATAGCGGAAGAAGTGGATAAACTCCTCAAAGCTGGATTCATCTGAGAGGTCCACTATCCAAGTTGGATTTCTAATGTGGTCCTGGTCAAGAAGGCCAATGGCAAATGAAGAATATATATCGACTTTAAGAAGCTGAACAAGTCCTACCCAAAGGATAGTTACCCTCTATCCAGAATTGATCAACTAGTGGATGTAATCTTGAGCTATGAGCTCCTCACTTTTATGGATACCTTATTCGGCTACAATCAAATTTGGATGGCACCAAAGAATGAGTAGAAAACTATCTTTATTACTGACCGTAGTCTTTATTATTACAGGATCATATCCTTCGGGCATAAAAATGCAGGTACAATCTACCAATGCCTGGTCAATAAGATCTTCAAAGAATAGATCGACTGCAACATGAAAGTCTACATGGATGATATGCTTGTCAAGAGCCAGACCTCTTCCAATCACATCGTCGATCTTGAAGAGACCTTTAAAACCCTTAGAAGATACAAGATGAAGTTGAACCTGACTAAATGCACCTTCGGAGTGACCTCAGAAAAATTCTTGGGGTTCATGGTCTCAAGATGGGAGATCAAGGCTAAATCAGAGAAGATCTGAGTCATCTAAGAGATGACCACTCCAAAATCAATAAAAGAAGTTCAACACCTGACTGGAAATATGGTATTCTTAAATCACTTTATCTCGAAGTCGGTTGAGCGATGTATGCCCTTCTTTTAGATCCTCAAGCAATCGAAGAACTTCTGCTGGATGGTAGAGTGCCAACAGACATTCGAAGAACTTAAGAGCTACCTCGGTTCGCCCCCACTATTGGCAAAGCCTGAGTCTGGAGAAGAATTATTTTTGTATCTAGCGATTTCTCCTACAACCCTAGCAGTGGTCCTGGTCAAGAAAGAGGCAAAAGTGCAATGATCGATCTATTACATGAGCCAAGTCTTGAGAGATGTAGAGACTAGGTACACTAAATTAGAAAAATTAACTTATACTCTTCTGATTGCAGTCAGGAGACTTTGATCCTACTTCTAGGGGTATACCATAACACTCCTCACTGACCAACCAATCAAAGCAGTCCTTCATTGAACAGACGCATCTGAAAGAATAGCGAAATGGACAATTGAACTTACAGAATTTGATATCAACTTTCAACCTCGGCCATCAATCAAATCCCAAATACCGATAGATTTTATAGTGGAATGTACTATTCCGGATGAAGTTGAGCTTGAATGGAATGAAACCAGCATTCCATGATTGTAGCCAAGCTTCTTCGAAGAAAGAGCCAACTTTTCTGAAAGTTTTTGGGCCTTATATGTTGATGGCTCATCTAATGCTTTGGTGCGGGCGCAGGACTGATCTTGGTTAACCCAGAGAGAGTCATTGCTGAATATGCACTCTTTGAGTTTCCTGCGACTAATAATGGGGTCGAATATGAAGCTCTGATCGTAGGATTAAAGATAGCTAAATAGTTGGAAATGGACCAGCTCTAGGTTTATAGTGATTTTCAATTGGGGTTGGACAAGTTGGTGAATTATGA
>QRFJ01002917.1:0-92266 GCA_006176705.1 Cocos nucifera | reverse complement strand
AATCCAATTCCTACAATGAATATGCTATAGCCAACATAAACCTCAGGATTTTGAATGGCTAGAAGATTGAGTCATGGTGTAGTCAAACTATAATACCCTCAAGGTGAACTACCGATGCATCTCAGGTCAAAGAATCAGACACACCACTGCAGCTTCAAGTCAGTCATCGACGAGAAGGTAGACTTTCTTTTGACTGCTTGAGGTGGTCACGCTCAGTGCCCTCGTTCTCTAATGAGTATCTATACTCTCGCTCTGGTGTCTCTACATCGTAGACTCAAGACTCATCTACTATGAAGAAGTGATTGTACACCAACCTTTCAGATCAATCACTATCCTCATGATGATCCTATGGTCAGGAGCATTTTATGAGTTAATAATGAAAATTCTTGTCTCAAATTTTCAACTCTTGAAAATAAGAATTATCATTATCATTAACTCAAGGGATGTATCACAGACACTAAATACACATTTATGATAGAAAATAACCCATTTTATTATTCATAGTCAAAATTATAATTTTGTCCCTAGAAGTGTATTACAAGTGCCAGCCAATTCTGGCTTCTAAGGCACACATATCCAATAGAAAGGTGGAAAGAAAAAGAAGACAGAGCTAAAGAAGAAGGTCACTGACAAAGAAAAGTATTTTTATTATAATACTGAAGGCCACTAGAAGCGAAAGTGCCCTATATACTTGGCCATCCTGAAGAATAAGAAGGAGATAGATCCTTCTGGAGGTATGCTCGTTATTGAATCTAACCTTATGATTTCTTCTGCATCCAGTTGGATGCTTGACTCTGGTTCTAGTGCTCATTTGTGCACTTCCATGCAGGATCCTGAGGATAGCAGGAGGCTGAGAGATGGTGAGATGATTCTATGCATCGAAAATGGAGCAAGAGTTGCTGCTATGGTCGTGGGAACCTACCCTCTTCAACTATCGTCTGGCTTAGATTTAGTACTTAGGGATTATTATTATGTGCCTGCTGCAAGCAGGAATTAGATTTTTGTTTCATATTTAGCATAAGAAGGCTATGTAATTAGTTTTCTTAAGGATCATTATAATATTCTTTATGAAAGAAATAAAATTGCAAGTGGTTTCCTCATTAACAGTCTCTATCAGTTACATATTGATGTATCTATCTTTAATATCGAGCAAAATATGAATGCCATAAGACCAAAATGACTCAGGGATAGTCCAAACGATAGGTATCTATGGCACCTAAGGCTAGGTCATATAGTAGAAGATAGGGTTAATAAATTAGAAAAAATTAGGCTATTGATTTCGTTGACTTTCGAGTCATATCCAATTTATGAATCATGTTTTCATGGCAAAATAATTAAGCTCCCTTTTATGGAATAGGGGAAAAGGGCCACAGATCTACTTGCTTTAGTATATACTGATATGTGCAGCCCATTTAATGTGCCCACTAGAGGCAACTTTGTCTACTTCATAATCTTTATCGATGATTTATCTCGGTATGGGTACGTGTATCTTATGAGACACAAGTCTGAAGCTTTTGAAAAGTTCAAGAAATTTAGATATAAAGTAGAAAAGCAAACTAAAAAATTCATTAAGGTTCTTTGATCAGATCGAGGTGGTGAATACCTTAGTCAAAATTTTTTTGACAATCTTAAGCAAAATGGCATAATCTCTTAATGGACTCCATCTAAAATACCTTAACTCAACGAGGTTTCAGAATGAAGGAATTGGACCCTATTAGATATGGTCCGATCCATGATGAGCTTTACAGACCTTCTTGATTTTCTTTGGGAACATAGTCTGTTAACTACTATATATTTACTGAATAGGATTTTCTCTAAAACCATTCTTACCACACCATATGAGATATGACATGGTAAGAAACCAAGTCTGAGTCATCTCAAAATTTGGGGGTGTCCAGCTCATGTCAAAAGACAACAAGCAGAGAAATTAGATTTTAGGTCCTTTAGAGCTCGATTTATAGGATATCCTAAAGAGTCATTAAGATATTATTTCTATATTCCAGAAGACCATAATATGATTATGAGTCGGCATGCTATCTTTCTTGAAAAATAGTTTATTCAAGATAGCGGCATTGGAAAGTAGATTAAGCTCGAGGAGAAAGTCTCACAAGAGCAACGAGCTAAGGACCCTATGGAACCAAATCAGGTTGAGCCAATACAATCACTACCTCCTCCACCTCGTAGATCAAAAAGGTTTTTCTGTCCTCTTGAGAGGTACTCAGGTACTATCTCAGAGAAAGTAGAGAAAATGTTCCTCGTAGGTAATGGGGTTCATGGTGATGATCCCAAAATCTATGATGAGGCGATATCAGATATCGACTCTCAGAAATGGTTAGAGGCAATAAAGTCAGAAATTGACTTAATGCACTCAAACCAAGTCTGAACCTTGGTAGATCCACTAGAAGGTATAGTACCTATTGGATGTAATTGGATCTACAAGAGAAAGATTGGTGTAGATGAGAATGTGAAGACATTAAAAGCTAGATTAGTGGCAAAAGAGTATAGTCAGTGCAAAAGCATTGACTATTAGGATACTTTTTTATCAGTAGCTATACTAAAGTTCATCCACACATTTCTTGCTATTGTAGCCTATTTCAATTATAAAATATGGCAAATGGATGTAAAAATGACATTCTTAAATGAATACCTTGAGGAAGATATCTATATGGAATAACTGTTAGGTTTCACATCCAGTGATGCTAATCACAAAGTATGCAAGCTACAAAGGTCCATATATGGACTTAAGCAAGCATCTCAGAGCTGGAACACTCATTTTAATGATGTGATCAAATTGTTGGATTTTATCAAAAATGAGGAGGAACCATGTATCTTCAAAAAGGTCAGTGGGAGCGCTATTGTCTTCCTTGTACTGTACATGGATGATATCCTCCTTATTGAAAATGATATTTTCATATTAACCATAGTCAAAATATGGTTATCTAAAGAATTCTTCATGAAAGATCTAGGAGAAGCATCCTTCATTCTAGGAATTAAGGGCTATAGAGATAGACCAAATAGGATGCTAGGTCTTTCACAGAAGATATACATAGAGGAAGTGCTAAAGAAGTTTAGTATGAAAAACTCTAAGAGGGGTTTGGTATCCTTCAGACATGGCATTCAATTCTTCAAGAAGTTGTGCCCTAGCACACCTGAGGAGATAGAACGTATGAGCAAGATCCCTTATGCTTCAGTAATAGGGAGCCTCATATATGCCATGTTATGTACACGACTTGATATAGCCCATGCTGTGAGTGTCACAAGTAGGTATCAGTCGAATCCAGATGAAGAACACTAGACTTCTGTAAAATGTATCCTTAAGTACTTGAGAAGAACTAAGGATATGTTGTTGGTTTTTGGTAATGGAGAACTCCAAGTTCAGGGGTATACAGACTCGAATTTTATGTCTGATATAGATGATCGAAAGTCAACATCTGGGAGTCAATTTGTGTGTAATGGTGGTGCTGTCGGTTGAAAAAATTCAAGCAGACAGTGATAGCAGATTCCACCATGAAAGCAGAATACATCACTGCATCAGAAGTTGCGAAGGAGGCATTCTGGTATAAGAAATTCACCACAGAAATTGGAGTGATGCCATCGGATGCCATTCCTCTATACTACAACAACAATGGCACCATAGTCCTTGCTAAGGAGCTGAGGTCTCACCAAAAATCCAAGCACATCGAGCGGTGATACCACCTTATCCATGATTATCTCAAGAAGGGTTATATCGAGGTCAAGAGAGTCAACTCTATAGACAATGCGGTAGACCCACTCATAAATCCGTTGGGCCAGTAGAAGATCGAAACCCATCTTGAGAATATAGGACTTAGATTTGTAGCCAATTGACTTTAGGTCAAGAGGAAGTTTGTTAGATATGTATGCCCTAGAAGCCAGAATTGGCTAACACTTGTAATACATATCTAAGGGCAAAATTATAATTTTGATTATAGATAATAAAATAGATTATTTTCTATCACAGTGTGTATTTGAAAGTGTCTGTGATGCATTCCTTGAGTTAATGGTAATAATAGTTCATATTTTCAAGAGTTGAAAATTTAAGACATGAATTTTATTATTAACTCATAAAATGTTCCTAACTGTAGGATTATCATAAGGATGGTGATTGATCCAGAAGGTTGGTGTATAATCACTTCTTTAGGATAGATGAGTCTTGAGTCTATGGTGTAGAGATATCAAAGCGAGAGTATAGATACTTATTAGAGAATGAGGGCACTGAGCGTGACCACCTCGAGCAGTCATTAGAGAGTCTACCTTATTGTCAATGACTGGCTCAAAACTATAGTGGTGTGTCTAGTTCTTTGATTTGAGGTGCATCGATAGTTCATCTTGAGGGTGTTATAGTTCGACTACACCATAACTCTGTCTTCTAGCCATTCGGAATCCTGAGGTGTATATTGGCTATAGCATGTTCATTGTAGGAATTGGATTGCACCAATAGAAAATCTATCTATCTCGGTAGATGAGGAGCAGCCCTATGATGATCTTGAGAATCAAGTCCATAAGCCCATGGCCATGACGGAGTGAAATAATAGAAAGAGTTTCTATTAGAATTTTCACATTGGACTTGAATCGAATGATTAATTCATATAATGGAAATTAGGATTTGACGCGATCACCTTAACCCTAATCCGATCAGGGCCCAAGATGGAGGAACATAATCACATAGATAACTACACCGAGAGGTTCATTTTCAGTTCTGATGAGTTGCCATCATATGCTACTAGGTGTCACTGGTAGATTTTGGGAGCAATTAGAATGATTTGGATGATCGATCATACTTATTGTTTGAATCAAAAAAGTTCTGATCCATCAGAAGGTGTTTCGATGATGTCGATGATAGAGATCATGACATATCCCATTACCATATGGAACTGAACCTAACTGGATCACACAAATAAGAGTTTGGATCTAGATATCATCAATTGGACTAATCTAATTCAATTGATTTGAATAAGATTCAATCAGGTTCAAGAAATTCATGCTAGCATACGATTGAGCATGATATTCTCCTTCAACAATCATTAAAAATTATCTCGACTGAGCCAAATGTATTTGGGCTCACTCAGAAATCTTTACTTGGTCTAGCTAGAGCTTGTCCAGATTAGAAAAGGGTTGTCTTAATTTATGAGATAAATTTAAGACAATATCTACCATTTTTCATCACCTGCTAAATCTTGTCTTTTAACTTTGGTCAAACATTGACTTTTGATACTTAGACATCTGCCCATATGTCATGCACCCATAGGAGAGAGCTTTGACCTTTGTCCCCCTCCTAAATAGTAGAAAGGCAAGGGGTGCATGCCTAGGGAGGCGTGCACCCAAAGTGGATAAGGATTGGAGTCCCATACAGATGAGACTCTAGTTGCTTTTTGCTTCATACTAAGGTGGCACCAAAGAGTCTTCTTTGATCAGTCTTGACACCATCTAAGGAGGTTTGTGAGGAACTTTAATCTAATTGGATCAGATGATATCATCCCATCAATCAGATTTAGATCTGATTGCATAAAGAGCCATGATTGGCCGGGATGATGTGGCACTGCATGGTGCAATAGGATGTATATAAATCCTATCTACGCCCAAGATTGAGATCTTCTGCCCTTTGCCCATGCCACATAGCCCCTTTTTCTCTCTTTCTCCATGCCTCCTTCAGATTTTCTCTCCTCTCCATGTCCAAAAGTTTTGGGCTTCAGTTTGGTGCGATCCAAGCAAGAGAAAGACGACAAGAAAGAAACAAGGCAACACTGTTGCAAGAGACAACACCTGATCTTCAAAAGAAGTTTTGAAGATCTTCAAGATCATATCTAGATCTAATCTTTGGAGTATAGATAGATAAGGAGAAGATCTCCAGATCCTGCTCGAGTGGATGTCGATAGAGGTCAGGTGCTTGCATGGCTACATCCAGAACCTCAAGCAAACATCAGGGTCATCATAGGATAATAGGATTACCCATAACAAGGTAAAATTTAATTTAATTTAATTTAATTCAATTTATTTTTATTTTATCAGATCGATAAAATCAGATTTGAAGAGTCTCAGATCTAATTTGGATCTAAGAGAAAAATTCTTGAAATATCCCTCTTGATCAAATCAGATCTGAACGAATCTGACCCAAAAAGTATGATTTTTTCTTCAATTTTTCTATGAAATAAGTTTTCATAGAAAGATGACTTTCAAATCTATAAATCCTATTTAGATCATATCTAAAAATTGAGTATCCTTAGGTGCAAAAATTAGAAGAGAATAGAGGCATGAAGGAAAAATAAAGTACTATAGGATTCTGCTTACCTTTACTCTAAGATTTTTTTCTCCCAAAACTAATGCCTAATTGCTTTCAAACTTTTACCATGGAAAGGTAACCCCTCAAGCTTCATGCACAAAAATTCTCATAATTTATTGCCTAAAAAATAAGTAGAAATTCTATATACAGTGGATAGGTTAAGATTGGTTGAACTAGTTTCAACCAACTTCTAGTATTTGAATTCAAATAGGGTCTTATCCTTTTCCAATGCCTATACCAAGGATGACGAGCAGAAGGAATCTCCTTTTGCTCACCCTCAATCTAAAATTGCCCAAAAAAATATGTGACAAAAGATAGGTAGGCATGGAGAATAGATAAGGAAGAGATTAGGTTTTTCAAATTTCAAACCAACCAAGTTGAATTCAAAATTCAACTTAGTTTGAATTGGTCTAGCCCTTGGACCAGGTCAAAGGTAGAAGAGAGGAAGGATGCACATTCATTTCTGCATGTAAAATCTCATGCAAAAATCAGAGGAGGGCATGGATCAAGATGGAAAAGTCAAATATGGTGGGCGCTAGGGAGAATTTAAATTCAAATCTCATTTAACTTGGTCCTAATTGGTTTCAACCAAATCAATTAATTTAAACCAATTAGATCAGATTTAATCCAACCAAATTAGCTTAATTCAAATCAATAAAATTTTAATCAAATTAAAAATTAATTAGGTCCAGGTCTTGATTAAATTAGGATCGAATCTTTCTTAGTGATTAGATCATCTTATGATCTAATCGGATTAAATCCAATCGAATCAAATTCAATTGGACTTGACCAAATCTTTATCACTCAATCAAATTAAGCTAATCAGTAATCAAATTACAAATTAATCCTTTAAAAATATTAGAGTCCCAATTGGATGGATTACCAGGCATTAGAGTCCCATCAATATGAAACTCCTAAAGAGTTCCAATCCAGTGGGACTTTTGAACCCATTGTCCTAAACGAATGAAACTCGAGATCATGGAGTCCTAGACCAGTGAGACTCTTGATTAGAGAGTTCTAGATAAGTAGGACTTAGAGTTCCAGTCCACTAGGATGCTTGGTCATAGAGTTTCAGTCCAGTGGGACTCTTGACCATAGAGTCCCAGGTCATCAAGACTCTCGTTCAGAGAGTTCTGAACACGAAGGACTCTTGATCATAGAGTTCTAGTCCAGTGGGACTCTTGATCATAAAGTCTCAATCCAGTAAAACTCTTGATCATAGAGTTTTAGATCATCGAGACTCAATATCAGCCATCAGATCAGGTAGAAACTCCTACTGTGTGTGACCTCATAGGTTTGAATCCTAAGCTGATAGCATAGAAACTAATTTTTTGTATCAATCGATATCACCATCTAGCAATAGTACCCGACGTTCAGATAGGTTGAATAATTATAATGCAACATCGATGAATTTATGGCATATGGTTATCGTATAATTCATCCCCTTGACCTCGATGCTCAAAGGATGATCTAGGATTTACTATCAATCCAAAAATTCATCCACATTGTATTTCAAAATTTAGCATCTATCATATGGACTATCCCGACCGAGGATTTGCTAAATTGAAATATAGCGATGCACTTGCTCCAACACTTGGAGGGGTCAATCCCATCTTGACTCATACATCGACAAGCCAAGTACTTGATTGTACCTAGTAGCCTTTCATCACTAAATTAGAAATTCAGATAGTCCGATACCTAAGTGCAGTGAGTTGCTTGTAGGTCACCATGGTGATCTCAGATCTAAGGGACACTTATACCCATATCCTTTATGAGCAACTTTTGATAGTAGAGAGCTCCACAGTTGGATCACATTCAGTAAAATGTATCCCTATATTTTACTTGCATGCTATAACAGTATCTTCATACTTCTTGGCTAAGAAGACAACCAACACTTATGGCACATAACGACCCACAGTTGATATGTTGTCGTCCTAGATAACAACGAATCATTTGATCACAAACACATTTTGAGGACTAAATGATAAATCCTTCTTTATCGAGTCTAAATAGTCCTAAGGACTTCATCACAGAAGAGTTCATTACAAAAAGATGCATAAAATGATAAAAAGATCAAAATAATAATTTTATTTATTAATAATTCAAGTATAATTATATTTAGCTCAAGCATCTACAACCTAGATGATTGGCTTTAGGATATAATTTTCAACAACTCCCACTTAGACTAAAGCCACTTAGAATAGTATCGAATACCCATCTTCCATTTGTAATTATCAAACTCTTTGATTCCTAGAGCTTTAGCAAAAGGGTCGGCCACGTTCTCCTTTCTATCATCTTCTGAAGCTCGATGTCACCTCACTCCATGATTTCTCATATAAGGTAATAGCGACATAGAATATGTTTGGTGTGTTGATGTGCCTTCGGCTCCTTCGCTTAAGCTATGGCTCCAGTGCTATCATAGTATAGCAGAACCAGACCATCCAAGGATGGTGCCACTTCCAGCTCATCGATGAACTTTCACAGCCACATAGCTTTCTTCGTAGCATCAGATGCCACGACATACTCTACCTCGCATATAGAATCGGCTATAGTGTGCTGCTTGAAATTCTTCCAGTAGACCGCTCCACCATTTAGGGTAAACATAAAATCTGACATACTTTTGCTATTATCATGATCTGACTGAAAACTAAAATCAGTATATCTGACAAGTTTCAAGTCAGTATCTCCATAGATGAGCCACTGGTCCTTTATATTTCTCAAATACTTCAAGATTGTCTTCACAATCTTTTAGTGATTCTCACCTGGATCAGACTGGTATCTGCTCACTACCCCTAGTGAGTATGCCACGTCTAGTCTCATATACATCATGGCCTACATAATTGAACCCACTATTGAAGCATATGGTATTATACTCATACGCTCTCTTTCTTGAGGAGTTGTCAGACAATCCCTCTTTGAGAGCAAAATTCTATGATCTATCGGGAGATGGCCCTTCTTGAAATTCTTCATGCTGAACCTCTTCAGGATGGTATCAATGTACGTGGACTGGGATAATCCTAGCAACCTTTTAGATCTATCCCTATAGATCCTTATCCCTAGGATGTAGGAAGCTTCTCCCAAGTCCTTCATGAAGAATTGAGACGATAGCCAAATCTTTATTCCCTATAATGCAGGGATGTCATTTTCAATTAAGAGAATGTAATCAATATACAATATAAGGAATACAACAATAGAACCGTTGGTCCATTTATACATGCAGGGTTCTTCTCCATTTTTAATGAAGCCATATGTTCCGATTACTTTATCAAAATGCATGTTTCAACTCCGCGATGCCTGCTTCAATTCATAGATGGATCTTTGAAGCCTACACACCTTAGACTCATCTATGGATGTGAAACTCTTAAGTTATATCATATATACCTCTTCATCCAGCTCTCCATTTAGGAAAGCTATTTTTGCATCCATTTACCAGATCTCATAATTTAGGTATGCTGCTATCGCAAGCATGATTTGAATAGATTTGAGCATTGCCATTGGAGAAAACATCTCATCATAGTCAATACCATAATGCTGACGATATCTCTTGGTAATCAGACGGGCTTTATAGGTCTCCACCTTTCTATCTACGTCCTATTTTCTTTTGAAAATCTACTTACACTCAATGAATTTTATCCATCTAGATGGATCAACTAGTGTCCATACACTATTGATCTTTATGGACTTCATTTCAGATTCCATGGCTTTCAGTCACATATCAAAGTCGGACCTCTACATGGCATCCATGTAGGTGATTGGATCCTCGTCGTTCTTATTGAGTTCAACAGGATCACCATTCCGAACTAAGAAATCATAGTATCTGTTCGATTGATGCAGTACTGTACTAGATCTTCTTGGTGCCATTTCAATAGGCTCTGAATTTGATCTTATCAAATCTAGTTCTGCAAGTTCACTAAAATGTGTTGGTTCTTCCACCTGTCGAACTTCATTAAGTTCAATATTAGAGGTAGCTATTCCTTCACTAAGAAATTTCTTTTTCAAAAAGACTGCTCTATTGCTAACGAACATCTTTTATTCTTTAGCAAGTTAGAAGTAATAATCCCTAGTTTCCTTGGGATACCCTATGAACAAGCATTTATCGAACCTAGGTCCAAGCTTTTTGCTAGATATATGTGCCCTAGAAGCCAGAATTGGCTGACACTTGTAATACACTTCTAGGGGCAAAATTATAATTTTGACTAATATCAATAAAATGGATTATTTTCTATCATATATGTGTATTTAGTGTCTGTGATACATCCTTTGAGTTAATGATAATGATAATTCATATTTTCAAGAGTTAAAAATTTAAGACATGAATAATCATTATTAACTCATAAAATGCTCCCGACCATAGAATCATCACGAGGATGGTGATTGATCCGGAAGGTTGGTGTACAATCGCTTCTCTTTAGTAGTTGAGTCTTGAGTCTACGATGTGGAGACACCGAAGCGAGAGTATAGATACTCGTTAGAGAATGAGGGCACTGAGCGTGACCACTTCGAGTAGTCGTTAGGGAGTCTACCTTCTCGTTAATGACTGACTCAATGCTGCAGTGGTGTGTCTAGTTCTTTGACCTGAGATGCATCGATAGTTCACTTTGAGGGTGTTATAGTTTGACTATACCATTACTCGATCTTCTAGCCATATGGAACCCTGAGGTGTATGTTGGCTATAGCATGTTCATTGTAGGAATTGGATGGCATCAAGATGGAATCTATCTACCTCGGTGGTAGAGGAGCAACCCTATGATGATCATGAGAATCAAGTTTAGAAGCCTATGGCCATGGTAGAGTGAAATAATAGAAAGAGTTTCTATTTAGATTCTCACATCAGACTCGAATCGAATGATTACATCATATGACAGAAACTAGGGTTGAAGGAGTTTACCTTAACCCTAATCTGATCGGGGCTCAAGATAGAAGAACTTAATCACACAAGTAGTTGCACCAAGAGGTTCGCATTCGCTCTGATGGGTTGCCACCATATACTGCTAGGTGTCACTGGTGGATTTTGGGAGCAATTAGAATGATTTAGATGATCGATCATTCTAGCTGTTCGAATTAGAAGAGTTCTGATCCATCGAAAGGAGTTTCGATGATGTCGATGATAGAGATCATGACATATCCCATTACCATACAAAATTGAACCTAATTGGATCACACAAACAAGGGTTTGAATTTGGTGATCATTAATTGAACTGATCTAGTTCAATTGATCTAAATAAGATTCAATTAGGTTCAAGGAAATTGTGCTAGCACTCGATTGAACCTAACGTTCTTCTTTTTCTATCACAAATAAGTTGTCCTGTCTGAGCCAAAGAAGTTTGTGCTCAATCAGAGGCCTTCATATGGTCTGACTAGAGGTTGTCCAAGTCAGAAAAGGTTATCTTATTTTGTAAGACATTACCTGCCATTTTTGGTCACCTGCCATTTCTTGTTCTTTGACTTTGGTCAAAAGTCTACCATTGACTGGTCAAATGTTGACCATTGATACTTTGACTTTTGTCCACGTGTCATGCACCTATTGGAGAGCTGGTGGGGGCCTATCCCCCTACCAAAACCTGACGGGAAGAGGGCACATGCCACCCTTGGCGTGTGCCCAAGTTGGAGGCACCTTGGAGTCCCTGTTGGACAGGGACTCCATCTCCTTTTTGGATTTCAATTAGAGTTCTCCTAAGAACCAACTTTGACTGATCTTAGGTGCCCTCTAAGGAGGAATCCAGGAGACTCTATTCCCACCAATCAGATTTAGATCTGATTTCACAAAGAGTTGTGATTGATTGGGAAGAAGAGGAGTTGGATCACAGTTAGTCTATAAATAAGACCCTGCGCCCAACTCAAAGAGGAATCTGAATTAATTGAGATCTCCACATCCCAAGGCCTTTTCTCCTCTCCTCCTCCATTCCAAAGCATCTTCTCCCTCTCCTCTCCATGTCCAAAGTGTTTGGATTCTTGGTTGGTGCGATCCAAATGAGAGAAAGGCGACTGAAAGCTAGAAGGCTGCACTACTGCATAGGACGACTACTGATCTTTAAAAGGAGTTTTGAAGATCCTCCAGATCAGATCTAGATCTAATTTTTGGAGATGTGATGGAGAAGAAGAGGATCTCCAGATCCAACCAGAGTGGATACCGGTAGAGGCCAGGCACTTGCGTGGCTAGATCCAAAACCTTCCGCTGCATACAGGATCATCAACGGGTAATAGGATTACCCATATCAAGGTAAATTAAATTTGATTTAATTTATCTAGATTTTATTTTATTTCTAAAATAATAATAATTAGATCTAAAATATCTTAGATCTAATTAGGATCAAAGAAAATTTTTTTTGAAATATATCTCTTGATCTGATCAGATCTGAACGAACCTGGTCCAAAAAATCAAAATTTTTTCTTCACTTTTCTGACTACAAATATTTAACATAAGCTAGACAACCCCAAACCCTAAAGTGAGAGAGTGTCGCCTTACGCTCAGTCCATATCTCATATGGAGTCTTTGCAATAGACTTGTTCGAAACATTATTCAAAATAAAACATGCGGTTTCTAGTGCATAACCCCAAAATGAAATTGGCAGATTTGTAAACCCCATTATGGATCGAACCATGTCCAACAAAATTTGATTTCTCCTTTCAGATACACCATTATGCTATGGTGTTTCAGGAGGAATCCATTATGAGAAAATCCCATTCTCTCCTAGATATGTCAAAAACTCATTGGAAAGATATTCACTTTCTTGATTAGATCAAAGAATTTCAATACTCTTCCTAAGTTATTTTTCTACCTCATTTCGATATTGTTTGAACATTTCAAATAAATTAGATTTACTCTTCATAAGATAAATATATCCATACCTAGATAGGTTGTCAGTAAATGTAATGAAGTAGTAAAACCCACCTTTAGCATATGTGTTCATAGGTCCACATACATCAATATGTACTAGACCTAGAAGCTTAGTGGCCCGCTCACCCTTTCCAGTAAAAGATGATTTGATCATCTTACCAAGAAGATATGACTCACAGATATTCAATGATTCATAATTATCAATGCCAAAGATACGCTTCTTGACTAACCTATTAATCCTATTCTTATTTATATGACCGAGCCTATAGTGCCAAAGATAAGCATTAGTGACATTATTTAATTTTGATCATTTTTCGATGTGTACAGTACACTAATAGGCTATGATAAAATATAAATATCATTTCTTAATTATTCTTGCATTATTGTGACATCATTCATAATGATATTGTAATAATGTCCCTTTATTGATAAACTATAACCATCTTGGGCCAAAAGTTCAATAGATATTATGTTCATCATAAAAGATGGATAATAGTGATAGTCACTTAAAATGATAGGACTGTAACTTGATTTTCATCCCCAATATTAATAGTTTTTGAAAAATAGTTCAAGAGTTCTCAATGCTAGGACTGTAACTTAATTTTCATCCCCAGCATTAAGAAATCTATCATCATTCTCAAATTTTCTACCAATTTGAAGTCCATGCAATGAATTGCATATATGAATCAGACTCTCGATATCTAATACCCAGGTAGATGTATCATATATGGAGAAATTGTAAGGTATTATCATATAACAGCCTTGACCAGCAACCATTTGCTGATATCTCCTGTTCAGTCTATTTGGGTTCAGAGGATAATTCCTCTTTGGGTCTGTCTTATTAGGGTCAACACTAGACTCCTTGTTCCTAGGTCCTAAACACTTGCCATTATCCAATAGTGAATGGAGTATACTAACTCTAGCCATTCTAATTATTTGAAAGAAAAATATGAAACCTTATTAGTACATGAATTAATTAACCCTAAAGATTTGGACTTTAGTCTAAAGGTTCTTCCACTATTTTTAACGAATTGATAGTCTCTACCTCTAATTCGAGAAATTACAGTAACTCCTTAGCGGGTACTGAAATCCACATAGACTACATACGGGCCCGAGGAAAGCTCTAGCTAACCCGCATGCATCTATAGGTAGGTTCATAATTAATTATTTCTTCAAATAATTTTTAGTATTTAAGTTTTATCCTAAATGCCAAATCAGTAGGCTATGGCCTTTACTGAAAAGGTTTGGTTAGGTCCAACCATTAACATGTTCGACTTTGGTGCATCAAACTAATGATAACCAAGCTCGAGGAAAGCTCTAGCTAACCTGCTCACCATTAAGAGAGTGCGACCTTAATCATCATATGATAGATAGCAATTTCAATATCCATATGAACACCAAGAGTAAGGCACCTCCAATATCCACCCAGAAGATTGGACTCATTACTATTCACCTTAATGGAAGGCTATGATTCAGTTATCCCCATAACTTAGTCATTTTAAGTATCTAATAATTTAAAAAATTTAGTTTACATATGATTTAAAGATAGAAAGGACACAGACTAAATTTCTCCTACTGACTTCACCAAGTCAAATTCTCCCACTAACTTCATCAAGTCAAAATGTTAAGACTAGGATCAATTTAAGTCTATGGGCACCTAGTTCAGTCATACTGATTGAAATAAGTCAAACTGATTCCTAGTAACATGCGTTAATCCGAATCACCAAGTGATCTAATCAAATCCCAATCTACCATATCGACTAGGTAAGTGAGATCAGTGGAAGGGATATGCCATTAACTCGTCAAAGATCGAATCAGTACGAATAGCTCCCAATTAAAAACCACTGGTTTAAATTATCAAACTTACCTTAGACACTAACCAGTTAATTAGGTTTAATCTGATCAACTTAGCAATTTCGGACTAGAC
Source organism: Cocos nucifera (assembly GCA_006176705.1). NCBI lineage: Eukaryota > Viridiplantae > Streptophyta > Magnoliopsida > Arecales > Arecaceae > Cocos > Cocos nucifera. Next base: position 77,203 of record QRFJ01002917.1, on the reverse strand, counting down.
CACTAAGCCATGAATTAAGTCCATATTGGTCTTGTTAAAGACATGGACTCATCCAACTACAACCATTGGAATTGATCCTAGAGTGTCAACCTAATCTAATTCAACACTTGGTTAGATTTGATCAATTACTTTAGATTGATTCCTTCTTTAACTAACCTTAGGTTTAACCCAATTTATGAACCTAATTCATCTAACCCTTTAACCCACAATCTTATGATTTTGTCTTAGGATCTTAATTCACAATTCTAGACCATATGAACAATACTTAATTCTTTTAATTAAGTTTTTGGGCTGATGGGTCAGGGTTTGGCATTTTAAAAATAATTTTCAAATTTTAAAAGACTTTTACTTTTTGTTTTCTAAATGGGTCGACTCATTTCAAAAATGGGTCAGCTCATTTCTCAAACAGCTACCTATTGCTAGTTTTAAATTGAAAATAAAATAAAATATAATAAAAATTAAACTATGAATCAATCTTTTAGATTTAATCTAAAATATATTCATATTTAATTTTTTAATTAAAATAATTTTAGTCATTAAAATTTTTTCACTGTTCATCTTAATGAATGAGTTCACGGTTGCACCCCTACCTCCATAAGGGATCCCCATTGAATGGGAGGAGATGGCCTTTAAACTATACTTGTCCTTTATGATCGGATGGCTTGATGAATCATTCATTCTTGATTACAAAGTTATTTGAATTAAGCATATTAAATATACTAATATTTAATTTTTAATTACATATTAGACATGTCAAGCAACCTAGTTGCTCTGATACCATTGAAGGAAATTGCATAGGATTTAAGCATGCATTTTCAAAATTTTTTTGAATAAAATAGTAGCAAAAGTAAATACAATCAATTATTAATCTACTACATGCATTGATCTAATCAATTTAAACCCTACTCAAGATCTAAACATGCTAATATATAATTTAAAATTTAAATATGATCGATCAACAAATTGAATCTACTGATCGATATGAGTTCAAAACTCGATACCTTTTTGTGGGTAGCTGATTGAAGAAAAAATTCTGATTTTCCGAACCAGATTCGTTTAGATCTGATTGGATCAAGAGATATATTTCAAAAATTTTTCTCTTTGATCTGAATTAGATCTAGGATGTTTTAGATCTGATCTTTATTATTCTAATAATAAAAATAAAATATAGATAAATTAAATCATATTTAATTTACCTTGATCTAGGGTAATCCTATTATCCATTGATGATCCTATAAGCAGCGGAAGGTTCTGGATCTAGCCACGCAAGTCCCTGGCCTCTACTAGTATCCACTAGGCTGGATTTGAAGATCCTCTTCTTCTCTATCATGTCTCCAAAAATCAAATCTAAATCTGATTTAGAGGATCTTCAGAACAACTTTTGAAGATCAGTAGTTGTCCTTTGCAGCAGCGCAGCCTTCTAGCTTTCTGTCGTCTTTCTCTCACCTAGATTGCACCAACTTAGATCCCAAACTACTTTGGGCATGGAGAGGAGAGGGAGAAGATGGACTTGGCATGGAGGAGGAGCCTTGGGGCATAGGAAATTGCATTATCAGATACTCCTTGAGTTAGGCGCGGGGTCTTATTTATAGACTATGCGTGATCCAACTCCTCTTTATCCTAACCAATCACAACTCTTTATGAAATCAGATCTAATTTTGATTGGTGGGAATAGAGTCCCTTGGATTCATCCTTAGATGGTGCCTAAGACTAGTCAAAGTTGGTTCTTAGGAGGAGTCTAATCGAAATCTAAAAAGGGGATGGAGTCCTTGTCCAACAGGGACTCCTGGGGGCCTCCAGCTTGGGTGAATGCCACCCTTGCCGTGCGCCCTCCTCCTTGCCAGGTTCTGATAGGGGGACAAGCCCCCATCAGCTCTCTAATAGGTGTGTGACACATGGATAGAAGTCAAAGTGTCAATGGTCAACATATGACCAGTCAAAAGTCAACTTTTGACCAAAGTCAAAGGACGAGAAATGGTAGGTAACCAAAAATGGCAGGTATTATCTTACAAAATAAGACAACCCTTTTCTGATCTAGATAGGCTCTAGTCAGACCAAGTGAAGGCCTCTGATCGAGCATAAACTTTTTTGGCTCAGTCAAGACAACTATTTATGATAGTAAAAGAAGAACATTAGGTTCAATCGAGTGTTAGTACGATTTTTTTGAACATAATTGAATCTCATTTAGACCAATTAAACTGGATCAGTTCAATTAATGATCACTAGATTCAAACCCTTATTTGTGTGATCTAGTTAGGTTCAGTTCTGTATGATAATGGGATATGTCATGATCTCTATCATCGATATCATCGAAACTCCTTTCGATGGATCAGAACTCTTCTGATTCGAATAGCTAGAATGATCGATCATCTAAATCATTCTAATTGCTCCCAAAATCCACCAGTGACACCTAGCAGTATATGGTGGCAACCCATTAGAGCTGAATGTGAACCTCTTGGTGTAGCTACCTATGTGATTAAGTTCTTCTATCTTGAGTCTCGATCAGATTAGGGTTAAGGTGAACTCGTCAAACCCTAGTTTCTGTCATATGATGTAATCATTCGATTCAAGTCCGATGTGAAAACCTAAATAGAAACTCTTTCTATTATTTCACTCTACCATGGCCATGGGCTTCTGGACTTGATTCTCATGATTATCATAGGGCTGCTCCTCTACCACCGAGGTAGATAGATTCCATCTTGATGCAATCCAGTTCCTACAATGAACATGCTATAGCCAACATACACCTCAGGGTTTTGTATGGCTAGGAGACCGAGTTGTGGTGTAGTCAAACTATAACACCCTCAAGGTGAACTACCGATGCATCTTAGGTCAAAGAACCAGATACACCACTGCAGCATCGAGTCAGTCATTGACGAGAAGGTAGACTTCCTAATGACTACTCGAGGTGGTCACGCTCAGTGCCCTCATTCTCTAACGAGTACCTGTACTCTCACTCTGGTGTCTCCACACCGTAGACTCAAGACTCATCTACTAAAGAGAAGCGATTGTACACCAACCTTTCGGATCAATCATCATCCTCGTGATGATCCTATGATCGAAAGCATTTTATGAGTTAATAATGATTATTCATGTCTTAAATTTTCAACTCTTGAAAATATGAATTATTATTATCATTAACTTAAAGGATGTATCACAGACACTAAATACACATATGTGATAGAAAATAACCCATTTTATTGATAATAGTCAAAATTATAATTTTGCTCCTAGAAGTGTATTACAAGTGTCAGCCAATTCTGACTTCTAGGGCACATATATCTAACAATCTCCCACTTATCCTAAAGCCAATTGGCTACAAGTCTAAGTCCCATCTTCTCAAGGTGGTTTTTGAATTTTTGTTGTCCCAACGGCTTTGTAAGTGGGTCTGCCACATTGTTTACGGAGTTAACTCTCTTGACCTCGACGTAACCCTTCTCGAGGTAATTACGGATGAGGTGGTATCGCCGCTCAATATGCTTAGATTTCTGGTGAGACCTTGGCTCCTTAGCAAGGGCTATGGTGCCATTATTGTCGCAGTACAGAGGAATGGCATCTGATGGCATTACTCTAATTTTTGTAGCAAACTTCTTGTACTAGAATGCTTCCTTCACAACCTTTGATGCAGCGATATATTCTGCTTCCATGGTGGAATCTGCTATCATGATTTGCTTGGAACTCTTCCAACTGACAGCACCACCATTGCACAGAAATAGACTCCCAGATGTCGACTTTCGATCATCTACATTGGATATGAAATCCGAGTCTGTGTATCCCTAGACTTGGAGTTCTTCTTTACCAAAGATCAGCATCATATCCTTAGTTCTTCTTAAGTACTTAAGGATATATTTCACAGAAGTTCAGTGTTCTTCACCTGGATTTTACTGATATCTGCTTGTAACACTCACAGCATGGGCTATATCAGGTCGTGTACATAGCATGGCATATATGAGGCTCTCTATTGTAGAAGCATAAGGGATCTTGCTCATGTATTCTATTTTCTCATATGTGCTAGGGCACATCTTCTTAGAAAGATGAATATCATGTCTGAAGGGTATTAATCCCCTCTTAGAGTTTTCCATACTAAACCTCTTTAGTACTTCCTCTATGTACATCTTCTATGAAAGTCCTAGCATCCTATTCGGTCTATCTCTATAGACCTTAATTCCTAGAATAAAGGATGCTTCACCTAGGTCTTTCATGGAGAATTTCTTGGACAACCATATTTTGACTATCGTCATCATGGGAATATCATTCCCAATAAGGAGGATGTCATCCACGTACAATACGAGGAAGACAACAGCGCTCCCACTGACCTTTTTGAAGATACACGATTTTTGTTCATTTTTGATAAAATCAAACGTTTTGATCACATCATTGAAATGAGTGTTCCAGCTCCGAGATGCTTTCTTAAGTCCATAAATGGACCTTTGCAGCTTGCAAATCTTGTGATCTGTATCACTAGATGTAAAACCTAGTGGCTGTTCCATATAGATATCTTCCTCAAGATATCCATTTAAGAATGCCATTTTCATCTCCATTTGCCATATTTCATAATCAAAATAGGCTCCAATGGCAAGCAATGTATGGATGGATTTTAGCATAGCCATTGGGGAAAGGTATCTTTGATAGTCAATGCCTTCGCATTGACTATAACCTTTTGCCACTAGTCTAGCCTTGAATGTCTCCACATTCCCATCTGCACCAATCTTTTTCTTGAAGATCCATTTACACCCAATAAGTACTATACCTTCTGATGGATCTACCAAGGTCCAGACTTGGTTTGAGTGCATCGAGTCAATTTCTGACTGCATTACCTCTAGCCATTTCTCGGAGTCGATATCTGATATCGCCTCATTGTAAGTTTTGGAATCATCACCATGAGCACTATTACCTACGAGGAATATTTTCTCTACTTCCTCTGAAATAATACCCAAGTATCTTTCAGGAGGAAGGAAAACTCTTTCCGATCTACGAGGTGGAGGAGGTAGTGTTCTTATTGGCTCAACCTGATTTGGTTCCAATTGGTCTTTAGCTCATTGTACTTGTGAGACTTTCTCATCAAGCTTAATCTACTTTCCAATGCTGCTATCTTGAATAAACTATTTTTCAAGAAAGATGGCATGTCGACTCACAATCACATTATGATCTTCTGGAATATAGAAATAGTATCCTAATGACTCTTTAGGATATCCTATGAATCGAGATCTAAAGGACCTAAACTCTAACTTGTCCGCTTATTATCTTTTGACATGAGCCGGACAACCCCAAATTCTGAGATGACTCAGACTTGGTTTCTTACCGTGCCATATCTTATACGATGTGGTAGGAATGGTCTTAGAGGGAACCCTATTCAGTAGATAAATTGAAGTTAATAATGAATGTCCCCAAAGAAAATCAGGGAGGTTTGTGAAGCTCATCATGGATTGGACCATATCCAATAGAGTTCGATTTCTCCGTTCTGAAATTCCATTGAGTTGAGGTGTTCCTGGTGGAGTCCATTGAGAGACTATGTCATTTTCCTTGAGATTGTCTAGGAATTCCTGGCTAAGGTATTCACCTCCTTGATTTGATTGAAGAATTTTAATGGGTTTTTCAGTTTGTTTTTCTACTTCATGTTTGAATTCTTTGAACTTTTCAAAAGCTTCAGACTTGTGTCTCATAAGATACACATACCCATACCTAGATAGATCATCGGTAAAGGTAATGAAGTAGATAAAATTATCTCTAGCTAGCACATCAAATGGGTTGCACACATCAGTATGTACTAGGGCAAGAAGATCTGTGGCCCTTTCCTCATGTCCTACAAAAAAAAGTTTGGTCATTTTGCCTTGAAGACAAGATTCACAAGTTGGGTATGACTCGGAAGTCAATGGACTCAATAGCCCATTTTTCTTCAATTTGTTGATCCTATCTTCTACTATATGACCTAATCTCAGGTGCCATAAATATTTGTCATTTGGACTATCCCTAGGTCGTTTGGCATGCACGTTTTGCTCGATAGTTAGAATAGGTACATCAATATGTAGCTAATAAAGATCATTAATAAGGAAACCATTTGCAATTTTATTTTTTCATAAAGAATGTTACAATGATCCTTAAAGAAGGTAATCACATAGCCTTCTAGTACTAGGTATGAAACAGAAATCAAATTCCTGCTAGTTGTAGGCACATAATAACAGTCTTTCAAAACTAAGTCTAAATCAGATGGTAATCGAAGAGGGTATGTTCCCACCGCCACTGCAGCAACTCTTGCTCCATTACCGATGCGTAGGATCATGTCTCCATCCCTCAGCCTCCTGCTATCCTCAAGACCCTACATGGAAGTGCACAGATGAGCACTAGAACCAGAGTCAAGCACCCAACTGGATGCAGAAAAAATCGTAAGGTTAGACTCAATAACGAGCATACCTTCAGAAGGACCTTCCTTCTTGTTCTTCAGGGTGGCCAGGTAAGTAGGGCAATTCTGCTTCCGGCGGCCGTCGCTGTTGTAATGAAAACACTTTTCTTTGACATCGATCTTCTTCTTCAGCTTTGCCTTCTTCTTCTTTCCTCCTTCCACCTTTTGCTTTTTCGTAGACTTCTTTTTCTTTTCAGAAGACTTTCTTTTGGAAGAAGTTCATTCCATAGCAAGAATTGAGTCTTTAGAATCTTTTATAGAAAGCTCAACGGTGACCAGCATGTTCATTAATTCGGCTATGGAATTTTGAAGTTTATGCATATGGTAATTTATGATGAATTGCCCATATGCATCAATTAAGGATTGCAGAATAATATCGTTTTGCAAATCCAAGTCTAACTTCACACCGAGCTTCTCAAGCTCTTCCATGTCCTTGATCATCATCAGACAGTGATCTTGGACTAACTATCCATCATGCATCTTAGCCTTAAAAAGTTGTTTCATGACTTGATACTTGGTGTGCGACTCTGTTCACCAAACATCTCCTGCAGGTGAGCCAACATTTGGCAAGCAGTCCCAATATCTGCATGTTGATGCTGGAGGTCATCAGACATCGAGCCCAACATGTAATATCTGGCCTTATTATCTTCATCTATCCATTTTTTCAAAGACGCTCTCTATTCAGTGGATGGACGGGCTGGTAAGGTGGGAGGGTCCTAGTCCAATACATGGGTTAACTTCTCGAAACCCAAAATAATTTTTTAATTCTCGAGCCAATCTTTATAATTGAGTTCGATCAGTTTATGTGTGTCCAAGATACGTGCTAATGGATTGGACGTAGATATTTTCCTACAGAAAGTCAAAGATTCTAGTTAGATACTGTAATTATGACTTGACCAATTTATTTAGAAATTTTATTTTTAAACAAATTAGCTCTCACTATTTTTTTGGATCCCTACACTTTCTTTGTAGAGATGTGAATATCTCCATGATTAATGATTTCTAGTGGGTGGTGCGGTCTCACCAACTGACTCATCACCTCACCTAACAGTTATTGGTGATGGGTTAGCTAATGAGTGAACAACTTTTGTTCAATCATTCTCTAATCATGGTGCACCAAAACTTGATCTCTAATTCATGAATCTCATCGTATCCGAAATATTGATCCACTCCTTAGTTAAGTCAGACCCACCATTTGCACAGACTGGATTCTTAATTGAGTTTCTCATTGTATTCGGAATATTGAGCCCAACTCATCCTCCAGCCCATAGCATCCAATGCCTAATAGACATGGTTGCATCTTCCTGGTGCAACTGAGCCACTATATCCAGTCGAGAACAATCAATCCCGGAAAGGGCCCGCATATCTATAATGGTGGAAGACCTCAAACTTAATCTTTTCTTAGGGAGAATTGATTCAGATCTCATTAAACTAGACTTGTCATAGTCATAACAATTATGACTAACCTAGTGTCATGGATTAGCTCGGATTATTGACCATCTCAAATCAGAACTGAGTCAACAGATATGACCAGATAAGTGAGATCGGTGGAAGGGATATGCCATTAACTCGTATAAGAATGCATTCAGGTCGAGTAGCTCCTAATTAAAAATCAGTCGGTTGAATGTACGAAACTTACCTTAGATACCAAATTGTTGAGCCAGAACCAATTAGGTTAGCCTACATTCCAGACTCTAACCTCTGAGCCTAATTAGGTCTTGCTTGATCGTGACTTGATCTTGACCCAGACTTAATCCTATTAGACTAATCAATTTAAGCATTGTTGATCCCATCTAACCAACTCTTGATTCGGTTTGATCAACCGCTTAGACCTAATTGAGCTACCCAAGCCCGAACCCAGTATTATGAATATGTCTCAGATATAAAATTCTCAATTTTAGACCTAATTAATATTTTATAATCTTAATTCTTAATTAAGTAGGGTTCATAAATAAAATATGTACAATAAATCCTAGGGTTTCAAGATCTAGGATTTTGCAGAAAGTAAGTTTTGGATTTCTGATTAAGGACGAACGCGTAGCACCCCTACACATCATAAGAACATTCCATCGGATGGAAAGAGAGGGCCTTTAAATCTTTCTTCATTTTTATGACCGGACAGCCAAGAGGATGCCTTAATCAGGAACATGTAATACTACAAAATAGTTTTAGATCTATATCATATATCTCATATACAAATTAGATCTAAACATGGCATATTTTGCATACATCTCATGTATCAAATCATGCATATTTTCAGATCTAAATTATCTCATAATAATCTAAAAAATTAGATTTAAATTGATCTTATCAAAATAAACTCTAATCTAGATAACTATGTAGAACTATTCTACAACCAGTCTAGACATGCATCAATCATATCTCATATGATGTTTAAAATTAAATAATTTTTTATTTGCTATTTTTTAGATATTATTATAATAATTATAATATCAAAAAATAGTAAATAAATAGATCTAAAATATGATTTAATTAAATTAAATTATAAACATGCAAGACTATTCTATAGAACTATTCTATTTTAGAACTAGTCACGCATATTTTCTAATCTTAGATCCAAATTATTTAATTTTAATTTTTTTTGATTTTAGATCTGATCATATCTCATGTGACATCTAAAATCATTTATTTTTTTAATTAAAATAAATTTAAAATCAAATCTAAATACTTTAGAACCTTGGCTCTGATACCAGTTGAAGGAAAAATCCTGATTTTTTGGATCAGGTTCATTCAGATCTGATTGGATCAAGAGTTATATTTTAAAATTTTTTTTCTTTGATCTAAATTAAATCTGAGATATTTTAGATCTATTTTTTATTATTCTAATAATAAAAATAAAATATAGATAAATTAAATTATATTTAATTTACCTTGATCTAGGATAATCCTATTATCCGTTGATGATCCTGTAAGCAGCGGAAGGTTCTGGATCTAGCCACGCAAGTGCCTGGCCTCTATCGGTATCTATTCAGACTGGATCTAGAGATCCTCTTCTTCTCTATCAGATCACCAAAAATTAGATCCGAATCTAATTTAGAGAATCTTCAAAATAACTTTTGAAGATCAATAGTTGTCTTTTGCAGCAGCGCAGTCTTCTAGCTTTCTGTCGTCTTTCTCTCACCTAGATTGCACCAACTTAGATCCCAAACTACTTTGGGCATGGAGTGGAGAGGGAGAAGATGGACTTGGCATGGAGGAGGAGGAGAGAGATAGCCTTGGGTTATAGGGAATTGCATTATCAGATACTCCTTGAGTTGGGCGCAGGGTCTTATTTATAGACTATGCATGATCCAACTCCTTTTTATCCCAATCAATCACAACCCTTTGTGAAATCAGATCTAAATTTGATTGGTGGGAATAGAATCTCTTGGATTCATCCTTAGATGGCACCTAAGATCAGTCAAAGTTGGCTCTTAGGAGGAGTCTAATCGAAATCTAAAAGAAGATGGAGTCCCTGTCCAACAGGGACTCCTGGGCACCTCCAGCTTGGGTGCACGCCACCCTTGGCATGCACCCTCCTCCTTGCTAGGTTCTGGTAGGGGGACAAGCCCCCACCAGCTCTCCAATAGGTGTGTGACATGTGGACAGAAGTCAAAGTATCAATGGTCAATATTTGACTAGTCAAAGGTCAACTTTTGACCAAAGTCAAAGGACGAGAAATGATAGGTGACCAAAAATGGCAGGTATTATCTTACAAAATAAGACAACTCTTTTCTAACCTGGATAGACTCCAGTCAGACCAAGTGAAGGCCTCTGATCGAGCACAAACTTCTTTGGCTCAGTTCAGGACAACTATTTATGATAGTAAAAGAAGAACGTTAGGTTCAATCGAGTGCTAGCACGATTTTCTTGAACCTAATTGAATCTCATTCAGATCAATTGAACTGGATCAGTTCAATTGATGATCACCAAGATTCAAACCCTTGTTTGTGTGACCCAGTTAGGTTCAGTTCTGTATGGTAATGGGATATGTCATGATCTCTATCATCGACATCATCGAAACTCCTTTCGATGGATCAGAACTCTTCTGATTCGAACAGCTAGAATGATCGATCATCTAAATCATTCTAATTGCTCCCAAAATCCACCAGTGACACCTAGCAGTATATGGTGGCAACCCATCAGAGCTGAATGCGAACCTCTTGGTGCAGCTACCTGTGTGATTAAGTTCTTCTATCTTGAGCCCCGATCAGATTAGGGTTAAGGTGAACTCGTCAAACCCTAGTTTCTGTCATATGATGTAATCATTCGATTCAAGTTTGATGTGAAAACCTAAATAGAAACTCTTTCTATTATTTCACTCTGCCATGGCCATGGGCTTCTGGACTTGATTCTCATGATCATCATAGGGCTGCTCCTCTACCACCGAGGTAGATAGATTTCCATCTTGATGCAATCCAGTTCCTACAATGAACATGCCATAGCCAATATACACCTCAGGGTTCCGTATGGCTAGGAGACCGAGTTGTGGTGTAGTTAAACTATAACACCCTCAAGGTGAACTATCGATGCACCTCAGGTCAAAGAATCAGACACACCACCGCGGCATTGAGTCAGTCATTGACGAGAAGGTAGACTTCCTAATGACTACTCGAGGTGGTCACACTCAGTGCCCTCGTTCTCTAACGAGTACTTGTACTCTCGCTCTGATGTCTTCACATCGTAGACTCAAGACTCATCTACTAAAGAGAAGCGATTGTACACCAACCTTCCGGATCAATCACCATCCTCATGATGATCCTATGGTCGGGAGCATTTTATGAGTTAATAATGATTATTCATGTCTTAAATTTTCAACTCTTGAAAATATGAATTATCATTACCATTAACTCAAAGGATGTATTACAGACACTAAATACACATATGTGATAGAAAATAGCCTATTTTATTGATAATAGACAAAATTATAATTTTGCCGCTAGAAGTGTATTACAAGTGTCAGCCAATTCTAGCTTCTAGGGCATATATATCTAACACTGATCACCATAATCTGAATCCATCAGATAATGCTTTACTGTTGCACTATAGCTGCACACATGTTCGACCTCTATGGTTGATTCACACAGAGCTTCTGGTCCCGATCAGCCCCACTAGAGTGCTAGCTCCTCATCGGGGCCTTCAATATCTGATCATGATCGATCCAATTGATTGCATTCTTTCTAATCTCTTAGATATTTTAGAAAATCAAAATATATGCTTTGGAGGATGATGAAGTAGTGTTTCAAATTTGGTGGTGATCCGATGCTCACAGCACTCGATCTCTCCGCCCGAACCTAGGGTCCCAATCCTAGGGTTTCACTCAACCCAAAAATCTTGATGCACTGAAAACCCTCTCATGCCCTCTCTATGTAGAGTTTTCTATGCAAGTTTTCATAGAAAGTTGGCTTTCAAATCTATAAACCCTATATAGATCATATCAAAAAATTGGGTGTCCTTAGATATGAAAATCAGAAGAGAATAGAGGCATGAAGAAAAAATAAAGTGCTATAGGATTCTACTCACCTTCACTCTAGAATTTTTTTTTGCCCAAAACCAATGCCCAATTGCTTTTAAATTATTACCACAAAAGGATAACCCCTTAGGCTTCATGCACAAAAATTCTCATAATTTATTGCATGAAAAATAAATGAAAATTCTATATAGAGTGGATAGGTTAAGATTGGTTGAACTAGTTTCAACCAACTTCTAGTATTTGAATTTAAATGTAGTCTTATCCTTTTTCGATGCCTATCCCAGAGGATGACAAGCAGAAGAACTCTCCTTCTGCTCACCCTCAATCTAAAATTACCCAAAAAAATGTGCGACAAAAGATAGGTAGGCATGGAGAATAGATAAGGAAGAGATTAGGTTTTTCAAATTTCAAACCAACCAAGTTGAATTCAAAATTCAACTTAGTTTGAACTGATCCAACCCTTGGACCAGGTCAAAGACAGAAGAGAGGAAGGGCACACATTTATTTTTGCATGAGAAATCTCATGCAAAAATTAGAGGAGGGCGTGGGTCAAGGTGGAAAAGTCAAATATGGTGGGCGCTAGGGAGAATTTAAATTCAAATCTCATTTGACTTGGTCCTAATTGATTTCAACTAAATCAATTAATTTAAACTAATTAGATCTGGTTTAATTAAATCAAATTGGCTTAATTCAAACCAATAAAATTTTAATCAAATTAGAAATTAATTAGATTTAGGTCCTGATCAAATCAGGATCGAATCTCCTTTAGCGATTAGGTCATCTCATGACTTGATCGAGTCAAATCCAATCAAATCAAATTCAATTGGACTTGATCAAATCCTCATCGCTTAATCAAATTAAGCTAATCAATAATCAAATTGCTAATTAATCCTTCAAAAATATTAAAATTCTAATTGGATGGGTTACTAGGCATCAAAGTCCCATCAATATGAAACTCCTGAAGAGTCCCAATCTAGTGGGACTCTTGAATCCAGTATCCTAAATGAATGGATCTCGAGATCATATAGTCCCAGAATAGTGGGACTCTTAATCAAAGAGTCCCAAATAAGTAGGACTCAGAGTCTCAGTCCATTAAGACTCTTGGTCATAGAGTTCCAGTCAGTGGATCTCTCGATCATAGAGTTCTAGGTCATCAAGACTCGTTCAGAGAGTCCTGAACACAAAGGACTCTTAGTCATAGAGTCCCAGTCTAGTGGGACTCTTGCTTACAAAGTTTCAGTCTAGTGAGATTCTTGACCATAGAGTCTTAGATCATCGAGACTCAATATCAACTATCAGATTAGATAGAAACTCCTATTATGTGTGACCCCATAGGTTCGAATCCTAAGCTGGTAGCATAGAAACTAATTTTCCATACCAATAGATGTGACCATCTAGAAATGGTACCCAACATCTGGATAGGTTGAATAATTGTAATGCAACATCGATGAACCTATGATATATGGTTACCATATAATTCATCCCCTTGACCTTGATACTTAAAGGATGATCTCGAATTTACTCTCAATCCTAAAATTCATCCATATTGTATTTCAAAATTTTGCATCCATTATGTGAACTAATCTCACCGAGGATTTGCTAAATTAAAATGCAGTGATGCACTTGCTCCAATACTTGGAGGAGTCAATCCCATTTTGACTCACACACCGACAAGCCATGTACTTGATTGCACCTAGTAGCCTTCCGTCATTGAATTAGAAATTTAGGCAGTCTGATACCTAAGTACAGTGAGTTGCTTGCAAGTCATCATGGTGATCTCAGGTCTAAGAGACATTTATACTCATATCTTTTGCGAGCAACTCTTGACAGTTGAGAGCTCCATATTTGGATCACATTTAATGAAATGTACCCTTACACTTCACCTGCATGCCATAACAGTATCTCCATACTTCTTGGTTAAGAGGATAACCAATACTTATGGCACACAATGATCTATACTCGATACGTTGTCGTCCTGGGTAACAACAAATCATTTGATTGCGAACACGTTTTGAGGACTAAACGATAAATTCTTCTTTATCGAGTCTAAATAGTCCTAAGGACTTCATCACAGAAGAGTTCATTATAGAAAGATGCACAAAGTGATGAAAAGATCAAAATAATAATTTTATTTATTATTAATTTAGGTATAATTATATTTAGCTCAATCATCTACAATCTAGATGATTGACTTTAGGATACAATTTCCAATATATGGGACAAAAAGGATATAAATCTATAAACTAGCCATTATTATGAATTTAGTTGACTAAGTTTCTCTAAGTCGACTAAATCTTAGTCTGCTCAATCTAACTTAGTCTGCTAAGTGGACAAAGCTTGAAAATCTGCCTTTCTATCCTACTGCTGTTCTCTAAGATTGACTCGATAAATTTTCAGACTTAGTCGACTAAGTCCTCTAAATCCTGAAATTTGATCTTTCTGTGCTTTCTGTCTTCTGCTGTCCTCTGAGTCTGAGTCGACTAACCTTCAGACTTAGTCGACTAAGTCCTCTAAATCTTAAAACTTGACTTTTCATCACCGATACATAGTCGACTAAAACTTTCACTTGGTCAACTCAAATTACGTGCCAAGCGTACCATGAAGTTTTCAACAGCTCTTCTTCTCTAATTTTATTTGTAGACTAGACTTGCTTTCTAAACTTGATTTAACTCTTATTACCTATCATTTTTAAGGTATGTCAAGTCTAGATTTTCTTCAAGAACCTCTTGATTGATGGTGCTTCATTAAATTTATAAAAATCACTTGGAACAAGGTGAATACTTGAAATTTAAACTTTACATCCTCAAAAATAAAGTTAGACTTTATAATTTATACTCAAAACTCTTTGTCATCACCAAAATCAATCTTTAGGTTAACAAATATATGGATCAAGTCAAGGCTTGCTTCCATAGGGCATGCAAACTTTACTATGAGAAAAGATAAAATTATTATATAAGGAGATCACACTCTCTTAACCTCCATACATTAATTTCTATCTCTTAACAAGAAGTATACTTCTTTACAAAGCTCTCTCTCTAAGAAACCTCATATAGCTCTGAGTACTATCTGATAATTTGTTTGAAGTACTATTGCTATGCCTCCACCTCTGCTAGCTTCTTATGACTGTTGCTTGCCATAGACATCTGCCATAAGCCATCAGGGAACTTTTAAAAGCCACAAATCTGAGTACAACATGATCTAAGACTCCTGATAGGACCCAAATAAGTCACTAGATCATTTGATCAAGCCTGCTCATGTTCCAAGCCATCGAATCACACTTCTGCATGAAGATCAAAGCATACAAATCCTATAGACCATGTGAAATGGTCATGAGTTGTTATGGAGTCCACATAGAGGCATGAACCATATGAAAACTGAAAGAAAAAATATGTTTTTGGTTCGCAATCAAAAGCTAGGAAAAGGTGAATAGATTTAATTTAAAAACTTTTTCATATCAAATATGAAGGGTTACCTTGATTTTGCAGTAGAAAAATAAATTAAAAATCAAGACTTTTCAAGTTTGATGCTTTGCGAGATCTGAATGTGTAGATCCTCTACTTCGCATGCATGCCAAACTTAGTAGGAAGGAAGGATGAAGATCTTTGCTGAAGGAAAACCTTGAGATCAAATCTCAAGCCAAGAGTAGATGCTCCATGCTAGGGGATCACCACGTCAGAGGAGAAGAAGGCCCAAAGAGAGGGCCAAGAAGTTGGAATGCTCAAAAGAAGGGGATGTCCAACCTTTGCTCATGCCCATCTTTTGCTCTCTTGATCTATCTTTCTCTCTTGATTTCCTCTAGATTGCATGTCCCACATGTCTTGGGGTTCCCTTAATTTATAGACAAAGAGTCCTAGGTTTGGTCAAAATCCTATTTTGGATAGGACTCATGTTTTTTTAAACTTAGGAAATCCTAAATCAATTAGAAGAGGTGCCAACTCATGGATTCTATCCACTGAAGTGCCAAGTTATGGATCCTATCCACAAGCCGCATGCCCTAGGAGAGAGGCGAATAATCCCAACGCCCCCTACTCCCTCTTGGTCGGCCATGATGATAGATAATCCCTGGTTTATTTGGCTTAGTGAGCCTAATCTCACTAGGTTCAAGTTCGGGTTTAATCCGAATCTAATTCCAATCCGATTCAAATAAAATTTGAAAGGTTGCTGAACCTAATCTAATCAGGGTTTAGGTGCAAGTCTAGCTTGACAAATTAAACCAATTAGCCACAAATAAATCAAGTCCAATTAGATTAAAACTAATATAAAATAATTAGAACTTAAAATTATTCTCTCAAAATTCTTGGATCATTGACCAGATAAATTCATCCCCAAAATTAAACCTGCACCTCATGTCAAGTACTAACTTGACATAGTCAATATTTAACCTATAACTTAATTTTTAATTAAGTAAATCCATATGCTTAATCAAGTCTCATATTTTGTTTGACTTAGTGCATGACTCCATAAGCTTGTCACTATCCAATAGTGAATGGAGTGACAAAATACTAGCCATTCTTTTTAACTGGAAGGAAAACAAAGATCTTATTAGTATATGAATTATTTAATTCTAAAGATTTAGATTTTAGTCTAAAGGTTCTTTCACTATTTTATATGAATTGGTAGCCTCTACTGTTGAAAAATATGTAGGATTTCATGCATATATTTTGAAACTTTTTCAAAACTAGGTACAGCGGAAGACATAGATTAAACTATTTAATCTATTTATGCATGTGATCTAATCACTAAATCCTACATCTAGGATCTATGACAAATCAAAATACAAATATAAAACTAAAAAATAAAACATTGATTGGGATTGATCATATCAATATTCTAGATCTAGAATAGTTCTAGAAAAACTAGATCGCATCTAGATAAAAAAAGAGATCAGATCTCTTATCTTTGTGTAGGTCGAGAATATCGCAGCTAATAATTAATGTTGTCCTTTTTGCTTGGAGCTGCACAGCACATCCGGCTTATACAGATTGTCCACACGAAGTTGCAACTTTGATTGGAGGTTCATCGAATGAAGATCAACTCGAAGTGCTTGCTTCTTGCAGATCCCTCCTGATGGTTGACTTGAAAAATTATCTTCAGATCTCTTGGACACTCTAAGAGATGAAGATTAGATAGGGGACTGAGGGAGAAGTCCAACTCTTGGATCTCCCAAAAAGTGAAAAGAAAAAGGCTTGAAGAATGACTTTTAAGAGAAGACTCATTTTCTCTTCAGGACATCAACCATTAATGTCCTAAAATGATCTTCATGCCTGGACAAGAAGAGACCTTCTCCTCTAGAATTTTTCTACGCTCGAGGTCTCTTTCTCTCTGATTTTTCTTATGAAAAAATTTTTCAAATAATAAGAAGAAAAGATCTTTCAAAGAAACTTTAAGAGAAGACCATCTTCTCTTCTTTTCTTCTCATCAGGATATGAACGATTTATGTCCAAAAGAAACCTCAATGCCCCAACTATTGGAGCGCGCAACTACCTACACCCTTTCTTTTTTTTTTTTCTAATTTTTTTATGAAAAAATCTTTGAAAAATATAGGCAAAATAAGGTTAGAAAGAAGCCTTTAAGAGAAGACAATATTCTCTTACCTTTGTCTCTATAAGACATCAACAATTGATGTTCTAATAAAGCCTCCAGGCCCAACAACATAGAGTGCCCAACAACCCGGAGCGCCCAACAACCCACACCCTCTTTCCACTTCTCTCAAAATTTTCTCATGGAATATCAAGGTTTTTCTCATGCCAAATCAACATGAAAAGGAGGCGCCAAACTATATATGAAGACTAGGTCAAAATCCCTTGATTCAAAGAAAGATAAGAGTTTTAGGGGGCGTCCAACTCTTGGATGCCTCCCCCTAAAACTTTGGCATGAAGATCATAAACCCATGCACAAAATTAGAAGGAAGAAAGGGCGAACAACACTAAGTGGCATGGGGAAAGTTGGTGCAAAGAGGGAGGAGAGGTTTTATGGATTTTGAAATTTCAAAACATTCTTAGTTTGACTCATTCAAACTAATTACCAAAAACCAATTTTCTAAGAAAGAATGGGATGTGCATGGACTCTCCTTAGGCCTGAGAATTCTCACATAAAAACCAAAGGAAAGGCAAAAATAAATTTGTGGCATGGGACCTTAGTGGTACAAGGGATTTGGAGTAGTCCTAGTCTAACTAGGACTCTCTAAATAAAACTAGGTCAAACCTTTTTAAACCTAAATAAACTTTGATTAATGCAGCCTAATTAAAGGATGATCCTAGTCCACTAGGAGCCCAATTAAATTAAATCAAATTAAATTTAAATCTATTTTAAATCCTAAAATAATTAGGAATTAGATGCACTCAAATCCTAGTCTAATAAGGAATTACTTTCCCTTGTAATTGGCTTATCTAATAAATTAATTAGACTTAATCCAATTGAGTCCAAACCAATTTTAATTAAATATAATTTAATTAGACTTAATCTTAACCTAATTACTCAATCAAATTGAGCCAATTAGCAATTCTATTATGAATCGATCCTCCTGCAATACTTACAATTGATCAATCATTAATCGTATTCATGATTCGATCACTGAACGATTCTTAATCATCGATCAACCTTTTGATCAGGTAATAATCATGTATAACTTCATAGATTCGAACATAAGCTGATAGCATATGAATCAATTTCTGTACCAATCAAAATGACCATCTTGTAATGGTACCTGATGTTCGAATAGATCAAATGTATGCAAAGCAACATTCTGAGAATTCTGACCTATGGCTATCGTATAATTCATCCTTTTAACTAACAATGCTTAGCATGACATCGAGTTAACTATCAACACTCATGCAAGTAATTCATATTATGTTTCAAAATTTTGTTAATTCCATGAGTCCTCATGAGAATTATCCAGACTTAGATTTTGCTAAATTAAAATATAGAGAGACATTCACTTTCCGAAGTTAATCAAGAGTGGTCAATCCCATTTTAACTCACACATCGACTCTACAACTACTTGACTATATCCAAAAATCTTTCGATTCTGTATTAGAAATATAGATAGTCCGGCACCAAAGTAAGTAAGTTGCTTACAAGTCACCGTGGTGATCTCAAGTTGGAGGAATACTTATACCCATTGGCCTTAGCTAGCTACTCTTGATAGTAGAATACTACATAGTCATATTCAGTGCAGATGTACTCCTACATCCCACCTGTATATTATACTAGTGTCTTCATACCACTTAGTTATGAGAACAGCCAATGCATATGATATACAATGACCTACACTTGATAAGTTATCGTCCTTATCATTTGATCATGAATAATTTAAAAACCATCCAATAAATTCTTCTTTATCAATTAAGTATGGTTCTAAGGACTGTTGGAAATTGTATTCTAAAGTCAATTATCTAGGTTATAAATGATTGAGCTAAATATAATTATACTTGAATTATTAATAAATAAAATTATTATTTTGATATTTTTATCACTTTGTGCATCTTCCTGTAATGAGCTCTTTTATGATGAAGTCTTTAGGACTATTTAGACTTGACAAAGAAGGATTTATCATTTAGTTCTTAAATCAGTTCATGATCAAATAATTCATTATTATCCAGGATGATAATGTATCGAGTGTAGGTCGTTGTGTGCCATAAGTGTTGGTTATCCTCTTAACCAAGAAGTATGGAGATACTGTAATGGCATGTAGGTGAAGTGTAGGGATACATTTCACCGAATGTGATCCAACTGCAGAGCTCTCTTCTGCCAAGAGTTGCTCGTGAAGGATATGGGTATATGTGTCCCTTAGATCTGAGATCACCACGGTGACTTGCCAGCAACTCACTGTACTTAGGTATCAGACTATCTGAATTTCTAATTCAATGATGGAAGGCTACTGGGTGCAGTGAAGTACTTGGCTTGTCCGTGCATGAGTCAAGATGGGATTGATCCCTCCAACTATTGGAGCAAGTGCATCATTGTATTTCAATTTTGCAAATCCTCAATCAGGGTAGTCCATATGATGGATGCTAAGTTTTAAAATACATTGTGGATGAATTTTAGGATTTGCATTAAACCCTAGATAGTCCTTTGAGCATCAAGATCAAGGAAATGAATTATAAGATAACCATATGCCATGGGTTCGTCGATGTTGCGTTGCAATTTTTTGACCTATCCGGACATCGGATATCATTGCTAGATGGTCACATCGATTGGTATAGAAAGTTAGTTTCTGTGCTACCGACTTAGGATTCGAACCTCTAGGATCACACACAATAGGAGTTTTTACCTGATCTGATGGTTGATATTGAGTCTCGATGATCTAGAACTCTATGGTCAAGAGTTCCACTGGACTGGAACTCTGTGACCAAGAGTTTCATTGGATTGGAACTTTGAGTCCTACTTGTCTAGGACTCTCTGATCGTGAGTCCTGATGACCTAAGACTTTGTGATCAAGAGTCCTAGTAGATTAAAACTCTGAGTCCTACTCATTTGGGACTCTCTGATAAAGAGTCCCATTGGTCTGAGACTCTATGATTGTGAATTCGATTCATTTGGAATACTGGGTTCAAGAGTCCCACTAGTTTGGGACTCTTCAAGAGTTTCATATTGATGGGACTCTATTGACCAGATACCCACCTGATTGAGATTCTATATTTATTAAAGGATTAATTAGCAATTTGATTGTTAATTAGTTCAATTTGATTGAGCGACGAGGATTTGATTAAGTTCGATCGAATTGGATTCAATTGGGTTTGACTCAATCAGGTCATGAGACCTAATCGCTATGGAAGATTTGACCCTAATTTGATCAGGATCTGGACCTAATTAATTTCTAATTTAATTAAAATTTTATTAGATTGGGTTAAGCCTAAATTATTTAGATTTAATCTGGTCTAATTAGGTCTAGATTAATTGGTTTGGTTGAAACCAATTAAGACTAAGTCAAATAAGTTTGAATTTGAACCTTCCTTCACCCTGTGCCACCCTACTTTGACTTTTCCACACCCTATCTCATGCACACTTTGGTTTTGCATGAGAATTCTCACACACAAAAGGTATCTGTGCCCCCTCCTCTTTCTACCTTTGACCTAGTCCATGTGTTGGATCAGATTGGATTTAAGTTGAATTTTGAATTCAACTTGAGTTGGTTAGTTTGGTTGAAAATTCCCAACTCCCTCTCATGCTTATCCATTCACCATGCCCCTTGAGAAATGTTACGTGATTTTTTTTGTGCATTTTCTAAAGGTGGGCACGTAGAAGGAGAGTCCTTCTGTGTGTCAAACATCTAGGGGTGGGCGTTGGATAGGGATAAGAAGGTTTTTGAATTTGATGTTGGTTGGGAGGTTGAAACAAGTTCAACCTCCGACCCTTATCTCTTTCCATGCATCTTTCCCATGGTATTTCATGTCAATAAATTATGAGAATTTTTGTGTGTGCATAAGAAGGGGTCTGCATTCTGTGGTAAAAATTTTAATATGATTGGCATTAGTTTCAGGTGAGCACAATCTTAGAGTGAAGGTGAGCAGGGTCGTGCAGCACTTTATTTTTTCCTCATGCCTCTCTTCTCTTCTAATATTCACTTCTAAGGATACTCAATTTTTAGATATGATCTAAATAGGGTTTATAGATCAAAAAGTCTTATTTCCATGAAAACTTATTTCATAGAAAACTCCACACAGAGAGGGTGTGATAGGATTTTTAGTGTGTCGGGATTTTTGGGCCGAGTGAAACCCTAGATTTTTGGTATTTAGGTTCGGATGGAGAGATCGAGTGCTGTGAGCATTGGATCATCACCAAACTTTGTACACCTCTTCATCATCCTCCAATATTTATGTTCTAATTTTTTGAAATATTTGAGAAATTAGAAAGTAGATGATCGATCGGATCGATCATGATTAATCATCGAAAGTCCCGACGAGGAGCTAGCACTTCAGTGGGGCTGATCGGGATCAGGAGCTCCATGTGTGAAGAAAAAATTCTATTTTTTAGGTTAGATTCATTCAGATCTAATTGGATCAAGAGAGATATTTCAAAAATTTCTCTCTTGGATCCAGATTAGATTTAAGACTTTTCAGATATG
The DNA here is from genome assembly GCA_006176705.1 of Cocos nucifera. Taxonomy (NCBI): domain Eukaryota; kingdom Viridiplantae; phylum Streptophyta; class Magnoliopsida; order Arecales; family Arecaceae; genus Cocos; species Cocos nucifera. The sequence continues at coordinate 55,264 of QRFJ01002917.1, read as the reverse complement.
ATATTATTGATCTAATAAAAAAATAAAATAAAAATAAAAGATAAATTAAATCTAAATTAATTTTACTTTATAGTGGATAATCAGATTATCCTGTGATGATCCTGATATCTTTCTGAGGTTCTAGATCTAGCCACGCAAGTGCTTGACCTCTACCAATATCCACTAAGGTAGGATCTGGAGATCTTCTCCTTCTTTATCACGTCTCTAAATATCAGATCTGGATCTGATTTAGAAGATCTTTGATAAATACTATAAATTTATCAATAAAAATATTAATTTATTAATTAATTTATATTAATTTTTAAAAATTAATAATTAATTGATACATATTTTTGAGAAATTCATATTTTTAATAATTAAAAAATAATAAAAATTAAAAAATTAAATTTTATAATCAATGGAAAGAGCATATTTTTTGATCATAACAAAGTAAGTTTTACATAAAATGGAGCTAAAATAGAGAAGATATAAATCTCTAAAAAAAATAAAATAAATAAAAATTAAATGAAAAATAACATATGGCTCAGCTGACTCAAGCCATCGCGCCATATCAGTCGGCACGTCCAAACGCGTCGAGCCAAGCCGACGAAGCCAGCGCACCAAGCCAACCACGTAAGCCGACTCAGCCACAGAAGCCGTTAGCCAGTCCACGATCTAGACGTGGACCGTCAGCTCAGTAGAAATCGACGAATCATGGAGTGACACGTGGTGGACCTAGACCCTTAAAGGGTTTATAGAAAATCTATCATGGCTCATAAGACGTTTTGGATTTTTCACTCTACGATAGAGGCACTGATTGGCTGCAGTGTGCAGTGCAGCCGATCCATGTGGTCCATGGAAACAGTAATGGCGTGATCGTGTGGTTGTGGTTGCTTGTGATCAAAATCCGATGATGGTGGTTGGTTCCAATTTTAATTCAAACTTCAGGCACCATCCGATGGCAGCGCTCAACCCAGAAGACAATCCAACGATCCAGGAAGCTCCCGACTTGATTAAAACACTCAGAACTCGATCTGACGGTCAGATTTTCTCCATCAATGCACTATCAATGGTCAAAATATAATCTGGCCTGATCTGGACTGATACACATCCAATTTTGGCATTTTTTGGATCGTTTGATCCATATCTGATGGCCAGATTTCATCCAAAGCAATAGAATTCATCTATGACTGCTTTTAATCCAATTTTTACTTGGATTTCTCCATATTTTGACAATCAAAGACTCCTTAGTCCCACATTGCCTATAGAAAAAGTTTTCAGCCATCTAATACCTATAAATAAGATCCTAGGCCTCCAAAATTGAGAATCTTCGATCAAGGTGAAGCTTTGGTATAGGGTGAAGCCTGACTTTGGGTTAATGGCTGCTTCGAGGCAAATAGTGCCGAGAGAAAAAGCTGAGCTTCCATACCATCTTTCCACCAATGCCGATCTAAGATCAAAGATCAGGCTATTTTATTTTATTTTATTTTTAAAATTTTATGTATTTAAATTTTAAAATTTTAATTAATATACTATTTATTTTTAATTTCATGCTCTTTATTTTTATTGCAATTTAATTTCTATACTTTAATTATTACTTTTTATTTTATTACAAGTAGATGCTAAGATCTAACTAGTAGATCTTAGTATCAAGTTTAAATTTTTGTACCTTTTAATTTTTGCTTTTTATTTTTTGACTTTACTTTTAATTTCAAAACTCTTTTCTTTTCTTTTTCTTTTCAAAAATCAAAAATTTTAAATCTAAAAATGCTACCTTCCTTATGGATTTGACCCGACTCACTGCTATCTACGCATTTTTAATTATTTTAAAAAGTTAGATTAAACTAATAAACATGATATCTTAATGACAACATCATGCTCTTATCAATTAATTTATTAATTAATTCTTAATTTATTAATTAAACTCATATCTTCTTCATTTTAGCTCCATTTTGCATGAAACATATTTCATTATGATCAAAAAAGTTAGCTCTTTCCATTGATAATAAAATTTAATTTTTTAAATTTTATTATTTTATAATTAATTTTTTAATTATTAAAAATATGGATTTCTAAAAAATATGTATCAATTAATTATTAATTCTTAAAAATTAATATAAATTAATTAATAAATTAATATTTTTATTGATGAATTTATGATACTTATCACACCTCCCAACTTAAGCTTTGCTCGTCCTCGAGTAAAGAAAGAATTTAGTTTTAAATATTTTTTAACTTTAGAGTTTCGAATTTTATCTAAGCAATTTTCAAAATGACCATTGATATTCAGTAGAGTATAACTGAGATATATCATTTGGGTATTAATACTTATCAATAAAAAAATTAAGTAAAGAATTTTAAATTTTTTCTAAATTATTTCTAAATTATCCTACCTTTATCTTTGAATTATCTAAAATTTCATATAGGCAAGTATATTGTTACTTTCACCCTTTATTTATTGATTTTTATTTTCACATTACTTACTTTTTGATGTGAATATCATTGCTTACTTAGGCAACGGGACCCGATTACTCGGTGGAAAACCAATATATATTTTTTTTTAACATTGTACCACTATTGAGTGTCTTAACCCATTAAGCTTTCTATTTGATCCATGTAGTGAGTCTTGGGCCACTGACTCCCAAACCAGTTGACTTTAGGGCACTAGATATAGAATACCCATCAGACTTACTAGCTCGAATCAAATAGGCTACGAGTTAAGACTAACTTTACAATAAGCTTCTTTGCCCTTCTCCCCTTTTGATGCAAAACTCAATGCTTGCTTAGGCAAAGAGATTCGGTTACTCAGTGAGAAGTACTTGAAAACTATTTTATTAAAATAAATTTTTTATATGAAGAAACGTATAGTTATCCTATGCAAGCCCATAAAAAGTAGACTTTTTTTTGATGCTAGTAGAAAAAATTTGAAATGCTTAAAGAAAAAAACTTTTATATTTTAGACTTAACTCTTTATTGAATTTTCTCTCACAGATTCTTTGATCCATGTATCAATTTTCTTTTAAAAATGCTTAGTTTAATTTAATTCTTAAGCATAATTAGGTGTCTAAATACTAAATACTATTTTTTTTGAGAACTTAAAAAATTTTAAAAATTTTATTATTTCTCCCTCCAACTTAATTGGCATTGTCCTTAATAGAGAAAAAAAATAAAGAATGTAATAAAGAACATGAAAGAATACACCTGACTCAGTATATTTTTGGTCCAACATATGCGTTTGAGAATTTGGGCTCTCCTTCCAACTTATTCAACATGTTCTAAAAAAAATAAATTAGATGAAAAAAAAAAACTAAATATTGGGTTGCCTCCCAACAAGCGCTAAGTTTACCATCTTTAGCCAGACACAATGTAGCTTACTATCCTGTGTCAAATACTGGATTGATAAATTTCAATAGTTTTGGATTGTCAATCTTAGAAAGTTGATTTATAATCCCATTATTGATATAATCGTTATTAATTTTAGGAACATAATTTGTGACCCCATTCTCAGACCCATGTTTATTAAGAATTTTTTCTATTTGTTCTTCTAAAATGCTCATGAATTGAGTTTTTGTATTAGGAGTTAAGTTTGATTCAATGGGTGCTGGAAGGATGACTAAAGATGATTTTAATTCTAAAGGTAAATTAATATGATCTTGCTTAAACTCCATTGACAATCTTCAAAACTCTTTTTGAAGATCGGGTGTCATCTCTTGCAGCAGTGCTGCCTTCTTCCTTTCTCGTCGTCTTTCTCTTGCTTGGATCGCACCAAATTGAAGCTCAAAGGTTCTTGGGTGTGGATAGGAGAGAGAGGATCTGAAGATGGCATGGATTGAAGCTCAAAGGTTCTTGGGTTTGGATAGGAGAGAGAGGATCTGAAGATGGCATGGATGAGGGAGAGGAGTAGTCTTGTGGCATGGACAATGGGCTAGAGATCTAAATCCTAGGCACATATAGGGTTTATATAGACCCTACTATGCCATGCAGTGCCACATCATCCCAACCAATCACGGCCTTTTGTGCAATCAAATATAAATCTGATTGGTGGGATGACATCATTTGATCCAATCAGATGAGAGCCCCTCTGAATCATCCTTAGATGGCACCAAGATTGGTTAAACAAGTCTCTCTTGGCGCCATGCACTTTGATTCCCTGAAGCAACTGGAGTCCCATCTGTATGGGACTCCAGGCATTATCCACATGGGGCGCATACCTCCCTAGGCATGCACCCTTTATCTATCTCTATTTTAGCAGAGGACAAGGTCCAAAATTCTCTCCTGTGGGTGCATGATACATGGGCAGATGTCTAAGTGTCAAAGGTCAACGTTTGACCAAATATCTGAAACAAGATTTAGTAGATGATGAAAAATGGTAGGTGTTGTCTTAAATTCATCTCATAAATTAAGACAATCCTTTTCTAACCTGGACAAGCTTTAGTCAGACCAAGTAAAGGTACCTGAGTGAGTCCAAACATATTTGGCTCAATCGAGACAACTTTTAATGATAATTAAAGAAGAATATTAGGCTCAATCATGTGCTAGCATAATTTTCTTGAACCTAATTGAATCTAATTCAAATCAATTGAATTGGGTTAGTCCAATTGATGATATCTAGATCCAAACCCTTGTTTGTGTGACCCAGTTAGGTTCAATTTCATATGGTAATGAGATATGTCGCGATCTCTATCATCGACATTATTGAAACACCTTCCAATGGATCAGAACTTTTCTGATTCAGACAATTAGTATGATTGATCATCTAAATCATTCTAATTGCTCTCAAAATCCACCAATGATATCTAGCAGCATATGGTGGCAACCCATCAGAACTGAAAATGAACCTCTCAATGTAGTTACCTATGTGGTTAAGTTATTCTATCTTGAGCCCTGATCGGATTAGGGTTAAGGTGAACTCGTCAAACCCTAATATCCGTCATATGATTAATCATTTGATTCAAGTCCAATGTGAAAATCTTAATAGAAACCTTTTTCTATTATTTCACTCTACCATGGCCATAGGCTTATTGACTTGATTCTTGTGATCATCATAGGGCTACTCATCTCCTGAGGTAGATAGATCCCTCTTGGTGCAATCCAATTTCTATAATGAACATGCTATAGCCAACATACACCTTAAGATTCCGAATAGCTAGGAGACCGAGTCATGGTGTAATGAAACTATAACATTCTCAAGGTGAACTACTGATGCACCTTAGGTTAAAGAACCAGATACACAACTATAGCTTCGAGCTAGTCATCGACGAGAAGGTAGACTTCCTAATGACTGCTCGAGGTGGTCACGCTCAGGGCCCTTGTTCTCTAACGAGTACCTGTACTCTTGCTCTGGTGTCTCTACACTATAGACTCAAGACTCATCTACTATAAAAAAGTGATTATACACCAATCTTTTGGATCAATCACCATCCTTATGATGATTCTACGATTAGGAGCATTTTATGAGTTAATAATGAAAATTCATGTCTTAAATTTTTAACTCTTGAAAATAAGAATTATCATTGCCATTAACTCAAGGGTGTATCACGGACACTAAATACACATTATGATAAAAAATAATCTATTTTATTATTTATAGTCAAAATTATAATTTTATTCTTGGAAGTGTGTAACAAGTGTCAACCAATTCTGACTTCTAGGACACACATATCTAACAAACTCCCACTTGATCTAAAGCCAATTGGCTACAAATCTAAGTTCCATCTTCTCAATGTGTGCTTCAATCTTCTGCTGGCGCAATGGCTTTGTAAGTGGGTCTACTGCATTATCTGCGGAGTTGACTCTCTTGACTTTGACATATCCCTTCTCGAGGTAATCATAGATGAGGTGGTATCGTCACTCGATGTGTTTGAATTTCTGGTGAGACCTCGGCTCCATAGCAAGGGCTATGGCGCCATTATTATCGCAGTATAGAGGAATCGCATATGATGGCATCACTTCGATCTCTGCGGTGAATTTCTTGTACCAGAATGTCTTCGCGTTGACTATAATCTTTTGCCACTAATCAGACTTTGAATGTCTCTACATTCTTATCTGCACCAATCTTTCTCTTGTAGATCCATTTACACCCAATAGGTACTATACCTTCTTATGGATCTATCAAGGTTCAGACTTGGTTTGAGTGCATCGAGTCAATTTTTGACTTCATTGCCTCTAACCATTTCTCGGAGTCGATATCTAATATTGCCTCATTATAGATTTTGGGATCATCACTATGAGCTCCATTACCTATGAGGAACATTTTCTCTACTTCCTCTAAAATAGTACCTAAGTACCTCTCAGGGGGACGAAAAACTCTTTTCGATCTTTGAGGTGGAGGAGGTAGTGATTGTATTGGCTTAACCTAATTTGGTTTCAAATGGTCCTTAGCTCTTTGCTCTTGGGAGACTTTCTCCTCTAGCTTGATCTACTTTTCAATGCCGCCATCTTGAATAAATTATTTTTCAAGAAAGATGGCATGTCGACTTACAATCACATTATGATCTTCTAGAATATAGAATAATATCCTAATGACTCTTTAGGATATCCTATGAATCGAGCTCTAAAGGACCTGTAATCTAACTTGTCCGCTTGTTGTATTTTGACATGAGCTAGACAATCCCAAATGTTGAGATAACTCAAACTTGGTTTCTTACCATTATATATCTCATACGGTGTGGTAGGAACAATTTTAGAAGGAATCCTATTCAATAAATATGTAGCAGTTAACAAACTATGTCCCCAAAGAAAATCAGAAAGTTCTGTGAAGCTCATCATGGATCGGACCATATTTAATAGGGTCCAGTTTCTCCATTTTCAAATCCCATTGAGTTGAGGTATTCCAGGTGGAGTCCATTAAGAGACTATACCATTCTGCTTGAGATAGTCCAGGAATTTCCAACTAAGGTATTCACCTCCTCGATCTGATCGAAGAATCTTAATAAATTTTTCAGTTTGCTTTTCTATTTTATGTCCGAATTCTTTAAACTTTTCAAAGGCTTCAGACGTCTCATAAGATACACATATCCATACCGAGATAAATAATCGATGAAGGTTATGAAGTACATAAAATTACCTTTAGCCGGCACATCAAATGGGCCACACACATCAGTATGTACTAGGACAAGTAAATCCGTGGCCCTTTTTCCATATCCCACAAAAGGAAGTTTAGTCATTTTGCCATGAAGACATGATTCACAAATTGGATATGACTCGAAAGTCAATGGACTCAATAGCTCGATTTTCTTCAATTTGTTAATCCTATCTTCTGCTATACGACCTAGTCTAAGGTGCCATAGATACCTATCATTTGGACTATCCCTGGGTCATTTTGATTTTATGGCATTCACATTTTGCTCGATATTAAAAATAGATACATCAATATGTAACTAGTAAAGATCGTTAATAAAAAAATCACTTACAATTTTATTTCTTTCATGAAGAATGTCACAATGGTCTCTAAGAAAACTAATTATATAGCCTTCTTGTGCTAAACATGAAACAAAAATCAAAATCTTGCTTGCTGTAGGAACATAATAACAATCCCTAAGTACTAAATCTAAACCAGATGGTAGTCGAAGAGGATAGGTTTCCACGGCCACAACAGCAACCCTTGCTCCATTTTCAATGCATAGGATCATCTCACCATCCCTCAGCCCCTGCTATCCTCAAGACCCTACATGGAAGTGCACAAATGAGCACTGAAACTAGAGTCAAGCACCCAGCTGGATGCAGAAGAAATCATAAGATTAGATTCAATAATGAGTATACCTCCGAAAGGACTTGCCTTCTTCTTATTCTTCAGGATGGCCAGGTATGAAGGGCAGTTCTGCTTTCAATGGCCGTCAGTGTTGCAATGAAAATATTTTTTCTTGTTAGCAGCCTTCTTCTTCAGCTTTGCCTTCTTTTTCTTTCCTCCTTCCACCTTCTACTTTTTCACGGACTTCTTCTTCTTTCTAAAAGACTTTCTCTTGGAAGAAGTCTATTCTATAGCAAATACTAAACCTTTAGAATCTTTCATTGAAAGTGCAGTAGTAACCAGCATGTTCATAAGCTCAGCTAGAGTATTTTGAAGTTTATGCAAATGGTAGTTCATGATGAACTATCCATATGCATCAGTCAAGGATTGTAGAATTATATCATTCTGTAGATCCAGATCCAACTTCACTTCGAGCTTCTCAAGCTCTTTCAAGTTCTTGATCATCATCAGACAGTGATCTTGGACTGACTGCCCATCATGCATCTTAGCCTTAAAATAGTCATTTTAGTGACTTGATATTTGGCTGTGCGACTCTGTTCACCAAACATCTCCTTGTAAGGTGAGCCAACATTTGGCGAGCAGTCCCTGATATCTTCATGTTGGCGCTGGAGCTCATCAGACATCGAGCCCAACATGTAAGTATCTGGCCTTATTATCTTCGTCAATCCATTTTTCAAGAGATGCTCTCTGTTCAGTAGATGGATGAGCTGGTAAGGTGGGAGGGTCCTGGTCCAAATACATGAGTTAACTTCTCAGAACCCAAAATAATTTTGTAGTTCCTGAGCCAATCTTTATAATTGGGTCCAGTCAGTCTATGTGTGTCTCAGGATACGTGCCAAGTGGGTTGGACGCAGACATTTTTCTGTAGAGAGTCAAAGATTCTAGTTAGATACTGTAATTTTAAGACTTGACCAATTTATTTAGGGATTTTATTTTTAAACAAATTAGCTCCCACTATTTTCTCGGATCCCTACACTCCCTCTGTAGAGATGCGAAAAATCTCCACGATTATGATTTCTAGTGGGTGGTGCGGTCTCACCAACTGACTCATCACCTCACCTAACAGTTATTGGTGATGGGTTAGCCAATGAGTGAACAACTCTTGTTCAATGATTCTCTAATCATGGTGCACCCAAACTTGGTCTCTAATTCATGAATCTCACCGTATCCCAGAATATTGATCCACTCCTTAGTTAAGTCAGACCCACCATTTGCATAGACTGGGTTCCTAATTGAGTCTCTCACCGTATCCAAAATATTGAGCCCAACTCATCCTCCAGCCCATAGCATCCAATGCCTAATAGACATGGTTGCATCTTTCCGGTGCAACTGAGCCACTGTATCCAGCCGAGAACAATCAACCCCGGGAAGGGCCCGCACATCTACAATGGTGGAAGACCTCAGACTTAATCTTTTCTTAGGGAGAATTGATTCAGGTCTCATTAAACTAGACTTGGCTTAGTCATAACAATTATGACTAACCTAGTGGCATGGGTTAGCTCGGATTATTGACCACCTCAGATCAGAACTGTGTCAACAGATATGGCCAGGTAAGTGAGACCGGTGGAAGGAATATGCCATTAACTCGTACAAGAACGCATTCAGGTCGAGTAGCTTCCAATTAAAAACCAGTCGGTCATCTATGCCAAACTTACCTTAGACACCAAATTGTTGAGCCAGAACCAATTGGGTTAGCCTACAATCCAGACTCTAACCTCTGAGCCTAATTAGGTCTTGCTTGATCGTGACTCGATCTTGACCCAGACTTAATCCTATTAGGCTGGTCAATTTAAGCATTGTTGATCCCATCTAACCAACTCTTGATTCGGTTTGATCAACCGCTTAGACCTAATTGAGCTACCCAAGCCCGAACCCAGTATTATGAATATGTCTTAGATCTAAAATTCTCAATTTTAGACCTAATTAATATTCCATAAACTTAATTCTTAATTAAGTAGGGTTCATAAACAAAATATGCACAATAAATCCTAGGGTTTCAGGATCTAGGGTTTTGCAGAAAGTAAGTTTTGGGATTTTCTGATTAAGGACGAACACGCAGCACCCCTACACATCATAAGAACACCCCATCGAATGGGAAGAGAGGGCCTTTAAACCCTTCTTCTTTATTCTTATGACCGGACGGCCAAGAGGAACGCCTTAATCAGGAACATTCAATACTACAAAACAAGTATCAGATCTATATCATATATCTCATATATAAAAATTAGATCTAATCTCATGGCATATTTTGCATACATCTCATGTATCATAATCATGCATATTTTCAGATCTAAATTATCTCATAATAATCTAAAAAATTAGATTTAAATTGATCTAATCAAAATAAATTCTAATCTAGATAATTATGTAGAACTATTCTACAACTAGTCTAGACATGCATCAATCATATCTCATATGATATTCAAAAATTAAATAATTTTTATTTGCTATTTTTTAGATGTTATTATAACACTTATAATATCAAAAAATAGTAAATAAAAAGATCTAAAATATGATTTAATCAGATTAAATCAAAGACATGCAAGACTATTCTATAGAACTATTCTATTCTAGAACTAGTCATGCATATCTTCTAATCTTAGATCCAAATTATTTAATTTTAATTTTTTCTGATTTTCAGATCTGATCACATCTCATGTGACATCTGAAATCACTTATAATTTTTAATTAAAATAAATTTAAAATCAGATCTAAATAATTTTAGAACCATGGCTCTGATACCAGTTGAAGGGAAAATCCTGATTTTTCGGATCCAGGTTCGTTCAGATCTGATTCAGATCAAGAGATATATTTCAAAAATTTTTTCTCTTGATCTCAATCAGATCTTGATATATTTTAGATCTGATTCTTATTATTTTAATAAAAAAATAAAATAAAATAAAGATAAATTAAATCAAATTTAATTTACCTGATTTGGGTAATCCTATTACCCTGTTGATGATCCTGATTTGCAGCGGAAGGTTCTGGATCTAGCCACGCAAGCGCCTGGCCTCTACCGGTATCCACTCGGGTTGGATCTGGAGATCCTCTTCTTCTCTATCACACCTCCAAAAATCAGATCTGGATCTGATCTGGAGGATCTTCAAAACTCCTTTTGAAGATTGCAGCAGTCGTCCTTTGCAGCAGTGCAGCCTTCTTGCTTTTGATCGCCTTTCTTTGATCTGAATCGCACCAAACCAAGTCCAAAACTTTTGGACGTGGAGAGGAGAGAGAAGGACTGAAGTTTGGCATGGAGGAGGGGAGAGGCAGCCTTGGGCATGGGCAATGGGCTAGAGATCTAAATCAATCTAGGCATAGATACAGGGTCTTATTTATAGACTAGCTGTGATCCAACTCCTCTTCTTCCCAACCAATCACAACCCTTTGTGAAATCAGATCTAAATCTGATTGGTGGGAATAGACATCCCCTGGATTCCCCTTAGAGAGGGCCCCTGGAATTCCATCCTTAGATGGTGCCTAAGATTGGTCAAATAAGTCTCTCTTAGGAACTCGATGATTGGAATCCCAAAAGGAGAGGTGGAGTCCTTGTCCAACAAGGACTCCAAGGCGCCTCCAACTTGGGCGCACACCACCCTAGGGTGGCGTGCGCCCTTCTCCTTGCCAGGTTTCTGGCAGGGGGACAGGCCCCCACCAGCTCTCCAATAGGTGCATGACATGTGGTCAAAAGTCAAAGTGTCAATGGTCAACGTTTGACCAGTCAAAGGTAGACTTTTGACCAAAGTCAAAGAACAAGAAATGGCAGGTGACCAAAAATGGCAGGTAATGTCTTACAAATAAGACAACCTTTTCTGACTTGGACAACCTCCAGTCAGACCATATGAAGGCCTCTGATTGAGCACAAACTCCTTTGGCTCAGAGTCAGGACAACTTATTTATGATAGTAAAAGAAGAACGTTAGGTTCAATCGAGTGCTAGCACGATTTCCTTGAACCTAATTGAATCTCATTCAGATCAATTGAACTAGATCAGTTCAATTGATGATCACCAGATTCAAACCCTTGTTTGTGTGACCCAGTTAGGTTCAGTTCTGTATGGTAATGGGATATGTCATGATCTCTATCATCGACATCATCGAAACTCCTTTCGATGGATCAGAACTCTTCTGATTCGAACAGCTAGAATGATCGATCATCTAAATCATTCTAATTGCTCCCAAAATCCACCAGTGACACCTAGCAGTATATGGTGGCAACCCATCAGAGCTGAATGCGAACCTCTTGGTGCAGCTACCTGTGTGATTAAGTTCTTCTATCTTGAGCCCCGATCAGATTAGGGTTAAGGTGAACTCGTCAAACCCTAGTCTCTGTCATATGATGTAATCATTCGATTCGAGTCCAATGTGAAAATCTAAATAGAAACTCTTTCTATTATTTCACTCTGCCATGGCCATGGGCTTCTGGACTTGATTCTCATGATTCATCATAGGGCTGCTCCTCTACCACCGAGGTAGATAGATTCCATCTTGATGCAATCCAGTTCCTACAATGAACATGCTATAGCCAACATACACCTCAGGGTTCCATATGGCTAGGAGACCGAGTAATGGTGTAGTCAAACTATAACACCCTCAAGGTGAACTGCCGATGCATCTCAGGTCAAAGAACCAGACACACTACTGCAGCATCGAGTCAGTCATTGACGAGAAGGTAGACTTCCCTAATGACTACTCGAGGTGGTCACGCTCAGTGCCCTCGTTCTCTAACGAGTACCTGTACTCTCGCTCCGGTGTCTCCACACCGTAGACTCAAGACTCATCTACTAAAGAGAAGCGATTGTACACCAACCTTCCGGATCAATCACCATCCTCGTGATGATCCTATGGTCGGGAGCAATGTTTATGAGTTAATAATGATTATTCATGTCTTAAATTTTCAACTCTTGAAAATATGAATTATCATTACCATTAACTCAAAGGATGTATCACAGACACTAAATACACATATGTGATAGAAAATAACCCATTTTATTGATTTATAGTCAAAATTATAATTTTGCCCCTAGAAGTGTATTACAAGTGTCAGCCAATTCTGGCTTCTAGGGCATATATATCTCATTTAAGGCTTCCTTGAGGGACACTTATATTAATGCTGCATATCTAGATCCTGAGTTGGATAATTGATTAAATCAATGTATGCTATAGAATTAATATTAGATTAATTTTAGCTTCTGCTGTATTTTATTTGAAAAAAGTTTTCAAAAAGCGTACCCTAAATCCTGCTCGATTTTCTTCAAATGGTATCAGAGCAAGGGTTGCTTAACATGTTAATATGTTAATTAGAAAGATTAAATGCTTACATATTTGATATGTATTTAATCCAAATAACTTAGTAATCGAGGATGAATGAGCTACCAAGTCGTTCGATCATAAGGGACAAGTATGGTTTAAAGGCCATCTCCTTCCATTCAGTGGGGATCCCTTATGGCGGTAGGGGTGCCACCGAGAACTCATTCATTAAGATAAACAGTGAAAGGATTTGATTGAAATTATTTCAATTAGAAAGTTAAACATGAATATGTTTAGATTAGATCTAAAAGATAATTCATGGTTTAATTTTTAATATGCCTTATTTTCTGTTATGAGCAATAGAATTGCAGTTTATGAAATGAGCTGACTCATTTATGAAATGAGTCAACCTATTTGGTGAATAAAAAATAAAATCTTTTAAAATTTAAAAATTATTTTTGAAATACCAAACCCCAATCCATCAGTCCAAAAATTTAATTAAAAGAATTAAGTATCTCATAGAATCTAGAATTATGAATTAAAGATTCTAAGACATAAGCATAAGCTATGGGTTAAAGGGTTAGATTAATTAGGTTCATTAATTGGGTTAGACCTAAGGTTAGTTGAAGAATGGACTTAATCTAGAGTAATTGATCAAATCTAACCAAGTGTTGAATTAGATTAGGTCAAGGACACTCTTGACTCAACTTCAATAGTTGTAGTTGAATTAGTCCATGTCTTTAACTAGGCCAAGACAAACTTGATTTATAGCTAAGCTGTCTAGTCCAAAATTACTAGGTCGATCAGATTAAACCTAATTAACCAGTTGGTATCTAAGATAAGTTTGACAATCTAGATCAGTGATTTTTAATTAGGAGCTACTCGCATTGATTCGATCTTTAATGAGTTAATGGCATATTCCTTCCACTGATCTCACTTACCTGGCCAACATGGTCGATTAGAGTTTGATTAAATCACTTAGTGATTCAAGCTGACCCATGTCACTAGGAATCAGTTTGACTGATTTCAATCAGTAAGACTGAATTAGGTGCCCATGGAGCTAAATTGATCCTAGTCCTAACCTATTAACTTGGTGAAGTTAGTGGGAGGATTTGACTTGGTGAAGTCAGTGGGAGAAATTGGTCCATGTCCTTTCTATCCTTAAATCACAAGTAACCTAAATCCTCTAAATTATTAGACCATTAAAATGACTAAGTTATGGGGATAACTGAGTCATAGCCTCCCATTAAGGTGAATAGTAATGAGTCCAATTTTCTGGATGGATATTGGAGGTGCCTAACACCTGGTGTTCATCTAGATATTGAAATTACTATCCATCATATGATGATTAGGTTGCACTCTCTTAATGGTGATCAGGTTAGCCAGAGCCTACCTCAGGTTTGGCCATCATTGATTTGATGCATCGAACTCAATCATGTTAATGGTTAGACCTAACCAGACCTTTTCAGTGGAGGCTAAAGCCTACTGAATTGGCTTCTGGGGGAAAATCTAATTACTAAAAATTATTTAAGAAAATAATTGATTATGAACCTACCTGTAGATACACATGGGTTAGCCAGAGCCTACCTCGAGCCCGTCTGTAGTCTATACGAATTTCAGTACCCACTAAGGAGTTAGTGTAATTTCTCGAATTGGAGGTAGAGGCTACCAATTTGTTAAAAATAGTGGAAGGACCTTTAGACTAAAGTCCAAGTCTTTAGGATTAATTAATTCAAGTACTAATAAAGTTTCATATTTTCCTTTTAGATAAATAGAATAGCTAGTGTTAATCCGCTCCATTCACTGTTGGATAGTGGTAAGCTTTTAGGACCTTATTACGAGGAGTCTAGTGTCAACCCTGATCTGGCAGATCCGAAGAGGAATGGTCCTCTTGATCCAAATAGACTGAACAAGAAAAATCAGCAAGTAGTTTCTAGGCAAGGATATTATATGATAACACCTTGCAATTTCTCTGTATGTGAAACATCTATCTAGGTATTAGATATCGGGAGTCCGATTCATATATGCAATTCATTGCATGGACTTCAAATTGGTAGAAAGTTTGAGAATGGTGATAGGTTCCTGAATATTGGGGATGGAAGTAAAGTTCCAGTCCTAGTATTGAAAACTCTTGAGCTATTTTTCAAAGATAAAAATGTCGTTTTAAGTGATTATCACTATTGTCCATCTTTTATGATGAACATAATATCTATTGAGCTTTCGGCCCAGGATGGTTATTGTTTGTCAATAAAAAATATTATTATGATATTATTATGAATAATATTACAATAATACAAGGATAATTAAGAAATAGCATTTATGTTTTATCACAGCCTGTTAGTGTAATGTACACATCAAACAAACGCCCAAAGCTAGATCATGTCTTCGATGCCTATCTTTGGTACTGTAGGCTTGGTCATATAAATAAAAATAGGATAAACAGGTTAGCCAAGGAGAATATCCTTGACATCGATGATTGCAAATTACCTATGAGTCCTGCCTTTGTCATCCACAATGTTCTAGGCATCACCTAGCTTTGATACCAAATTTTAGATCCATGATATCGCTCGAACACCAATCATCCTTGACATCACAAGTACTGATATCATGTTGCTGAAGCTCTTGATCTTTAGCATGGACCTAAAGGAACTATGATGTTCTCTATTGGCAGCACACCATCGATCCTCCACCTGGATCTATGATGGAGCACCTCCCTCCTTGGGCTTGAGGGAGACGCCCCCTTTCTCTATGGCTTCTTCAAGAATCCTAGGGTGGCAACTCTAGAGAGAAGAGAAGAAGATGAAGGGAAATCCTGATTTCTTGGTCCAGGTTCGTTCAGATCAGATCAGATCAAGAGATATATTTCAAAATTTTTTTTTTTTGATCTATATCAGATCTGAGATGTTTCAGATCTGATTCTTATTATTTTAATAAATAAAATAAAATAATAATAAATTAAATCAAATTTAATTTACCTGATTTGGATAATCCAATTACCCGTTGATGATCCTATATGCAGTGGAAGGTTCTGGATCTAGCCACGCAAGCGCCTGGCCTCTACCGATATCCACTCAGGCTAGATCTAGAGATCCTCTTCTTCTCTATCACGTCTCCAAAAATCAAATCTGGATCTGATCTGGAGGATCTTCAAAACTCCTTTTGAAGATCAGCAGTTCGTCCTTTGCAGCAGCGCAGCCTTCTAGCTTTTGATCGCCTTTCTTTGATCTGGATTCGCACCAACCAAGGTCCAAAACTCCTTTTGGACATGGAGAGGCAAGGGGAGAAGATGGGCTTGGCATGGAGGAAGGAGGGGAGAGGCAGCCTTGGGGCATGGGATTTTCAATTTCAATTCTTAATTGGGTTGGGCATAGGGTCTTATTTATAGACTATGCGTGATCCAACTCCTCTTCTTCCCAACCAATCACAACCCTTTGTGAAATCAGATCTAAATCTGATTGGTGGGAATAGAGTCCCCTTGGATTCCTCCTTAGAGGGTGCCTAAGACCAGTCAAAGTTGGTTCTTAGGAGAACTCTAATTGGAATCCAAAAAGGAGATGGAGTCCCTTGTCCAACAAGGACTCCTAGGCGCCTCCAACTTGGGCACACGCCTAAGGGTGGCGTGCGCCCTCCTCCTTGCCAGGTTCTGGCAGTAGGGGACAGGCCCCCACCAGCTCTCCAATAGGTGCATGACATGTGGTCAAAAGTCAAAGTGTCAATGGTCAACATTTGACCAGTCAAAGGTCAGACTTTTGACCAAAGTCAAAGAACAAGAAATGGCAGGTGACCAAAAATGGCAGGTAATGTCTTACAAAATAAGACAACCTTTTCTGACTTGGACAACCTCCAGTCAGACCATAGTGAAGGCCTCTGATTGAGCACAAACTTCTTTGGCTCAGTCAGGACAACTTATTTATGATAGTAAAAGAAGAACGTTAGGTTCAATCGAGTGCTAGCACGATTTTCTTGAACCTAATTGAATCTCATTCAGATCAATTGAACTAGATCAGTTCAATTGATGATCACCAGATTCAAACCCTTGTTTGTGTGACCCAGTTAGGTTCAGTTCTGTATGGTAATGGGATATGTCATGATCTCTATCATCGACATCATCGAAACTCCTTTCGATGGATCAGAACTCTTCTGATTCGAACAGCTAGAATGATCGATCATCTAAATCATTCTAATTGCTCCCAAAATCCACCAGTGACACCTAGCAGTATATGGTGGCAACCCATCAGAGCTGAATGCGAACCTCTTGGTGCAGCTACCTGTGTGATTAAGTTCTTCTATCTTGAGCCCCGATCAGATTAGGGTTAAGGTGAACTCGTCAAACCCTAGTCTCTGTCATATGATGTAATCATTCGATTCGAGTCCAATGTGAAAATCTAAATAGAAACTCTTTCTATTATTTCACTCTACCATGGCCATGGATTTCTGGACTTGATTCTCATGATCATCATAGGGCTGCTCCTCTACCACCGAGGTAGATAGATTCCATCTTGATGCAATCCAGTTCCTACAATGAACATGCTATAGCCAACATACACCTCAGGGTTCCATATGGCTAGGAGACCGAGTAATGGTGTAGTCAAACTATAACACCCTCAAGGTGAACTGCCGATGCACCTCAGGTCAAAGAACCAGACACACTACTGCAGCATCGAGTCAGTCATTGACGAGAAGGTAGACTTCCCTAATGACTACTCGAGGTGGTCACGCTCAGTGCCCTCGTTCTCTAACGAGTACCTGTACTCTCGCTCCGGTGTCTCCACACCGTAGACTCAAGACTCATCTACTAAAGAGAAGCGATTGTACACCAACCTTCCGGATCAATCACCATCCTCGTGATGATCCTATGGTCGGGAGCATTTTATGAGTTAATAATGATTATTCATGTCTTAAATTTTCAACTCTTGAAAATATGAATTATCATTACCATTAACTCAAAGGATGTATCACAGACACTAAATACACATATGTGATAGAAAATAACCCATTTTATTGATTATTAGTCAAAATTATAATTTTGCCCCTAGAAGTGTATTACAAGTGTCAGCCAATTCTGGCTTCTAGGGCACATATATCTAACAATCTCCCACTTGTCCTAAAGCCAATTGGCTACAAGTCTAAGTCCCATCTTCTCAAGGTGGGCTTCGATCTTCTGCTGGCCCAACGGCTTTGTAAGTGGGTCTGCCACATTATCTGTGGAGTTGACTCTCTTGACCTCGACATAACCCTTCTCGAGGTAATCATGGATGAGGTGGATATCACCACTTGCTGATGCAGGATAACTTCTCTGCTTCAGCTGACAGCACCACCATTGCACACAAACAGACTCCCAGATGTCGACTTTCGATCATCTATATCGGACATGAAATCCGAGTCTGTGTATCCCTGGACTTGGAGTTCTCCGTTACCAAAGACCAACATCATATCCTTAGTTCTTCTCAAGTACTTAAGGATACATTTCACAGAAGTCCAGTGTTCTTCACCTGGATTTGACTGATATCTGCTTGTGACACTCACAGCATGGGCTATATCAGGTCGTGTACATAGCATGGCATACATGAGGCTCCCTATTGCAGAAGCATAAGGGATCTTGCTCATGCGTTCTATTTCCTCAGGTGTGCTAGGGCACATCTTCTTGGAAAGATGAATACCATGTCTGAAGGGTATTAATCCCCTCTTAGAGTTTTCCATACTAAACCTCTTTAGTACTTCCTCTATGTACATCTTCTGTGAAAGTCCTAGCATCCTATTCGGTCTATCCCTATAGACCTTAATTCCTAGAATAAAGGATGCTTCACCTAGGTCTTTCATGGAGAATTCCTTGGACAACCATATTTTGACTGATCGTCAACATGGGAATATCATTCCCAATAAGGAGGATGTCATCCACGTACAATACGAGGAAGACAACAGCGCTCCCACTGACCTTTTTGAAAACACATGGTTCCTCTTCATTTTTGATGAAACCAAACTTTTTGATCACATCATTGAAATGAGTGTTCCAGCTCCGAGATGCTTGCTTAAGTCCATATATGGACCTTTGCAGCTTGCAAACCTTGTGATCAGTATCACTGGATGTGAAACCTAGCGGCTGTTCCATATAGATATCTTCCTCAAGATATCCATTTAAGAATGCCATTTTCACGTCCATTTGCCATATTTCATAATCGAAATAGGCTGCAACGGCAAGCAATGTGCGGATGGATTTTAGCATAGCCACTGGGGAAAAGGTATCCTGATAGTCAATGCCTTCGCGTTGACTATAACCTTTTGCCACTAGTCTAGCCTTGAATGTCTCCACATTCCCATCTGCACCAATCTTTCTCTTGAAGATCCATTTACACCCAATAGGTACTATACCTTCTGGTGGATCTACCAAGGTCCAGACTTGGTTTGAGTGCATCGAGTCAATTTCTGACTGCATTGCCTCTAGCCATTTCTCGGAGTCGATATCTGATATCGCCTCGTTGTAGGTTTTGGGATCATCACCATGAGCACCATTACCTACGAGGAACATTTTCTCTACTTCCTCTGAAATAATACCTAAGTATCTTTCAGGGGGACGGGAAAACTCTTTCCGATCTACGAGGTGGAGGAGGTAGTGTTCTTATTGGCTCAACCTGATTTGGTTCCAATTGGTCCTTAGCTCGTTGTACTTGTGAGACTTTCTCATCAAGCTTGATCTGCTTTCCAATGCCGCTATCTTGAATAAACTATTTTTCAAGAAAGATGGCATGTCGACTCACAATCACATTGTGGTCTTCTGGAATGTAGAAATAGTATCCTAATGACTCTTTAGGATATCCTATGAATCGAGCTCTGAAGGACCTAAACTCTAACTTGTCCGCTTGTTGTCTTTTGACATGAGCCGGACAACCCCAAATTCTGAGATGACTCAGACTTGGTTTCTTACCGTGCCATATCTCATACGGTGTGGTAGGAACGGTTTTAGAGGGAACCCTATTCAGTAGATAAATTGAAGTTAACAATGAGTGTCCCCAAAGAAAATCAGGGAGGTCTGTGAAGCTCATCATGGATCGAACCATATCCAATAGGGTCCGATTTCTCCATTCTGAAACCCCGTTGAGTTGAGGTGTTCCTGGTGGAGTCCATTGAGAGACTATGCCATTTTTCCTTGAGATAGTCTAGGAATTTCGGCTAAGGTATTCACCTCCTCGATCTGATCGAAGAACCTTAATGGGTTTTCCAGTTTGTTTTTCTACTTCATGTCTGAATTCTTTGAACTTTTCAAAAGCTTCAGACTTGTGTCTCATAAGATACACATACCCATACCTAGACAGATCATCGGTAAAGGTAATGAAGTAGACAAAATTGCCTCTAGCCGGCACATCAAATGGGCCGCACACATCAGTATGTACTAGGGCAAGGAGATCTGTGGCCCTCTCCCCATGTCCAACAAAAGGGAGTTTAGTCATTTTGCCTTGAAGACAAGATTCACAAGTTGGATATGACTCGAAAGTCAATGGACTCAATAGCCCATTTTTCTCCAATTTGTTGATCCTATCTTCTGCTATATGACCTAATCTCAGGTGCCATAGATATCTGTCGTTTGGACTATCCCTAGGTCGTTTGGCATTCACGTTTTGCTCGATAGTTAGAATAGGTACATCAATATGTAGCTGATAAAGACCATTAATAAGGAAACCATTTGCAATTTTATTTCTTTCATAAAGAATGTTACAATGGTCCTTAAAGAAGGTGATCACATAACCTTCTTGTGCTAAGCATGAAACAGAAATCAAATTCCTGCTAGCTGCAGGCACACATAATAACAGTCTTTCAAAACTAAGTCTAAACCAGATGGTAATCGAAGAGGGTATGTTCCCACGGCTACTGCAGCAACTCTTGCTCCATTACCGATGCGTAGGATCATGTCTCCATCCCTCAGCCTCCTGCTATCCTCAAGACCCTGCATGGAAGTGCACAGATGAGCACTAGAACCAGAGTCAAGCACCCAACTGGATGCAGAAGAAACCGTAAGGTTAGACTCAATAACGAGCATACCTCCAGAAGGACCTTCCTTCTTGTTCTTTCAGGGTGGCCAGGTAAGTAGGGCAGTTCCGCTTCCAATGGCCGTCGCTGTTGCAATGGAAACACTTTCCTTTGCCATCGGCCTTTCTTCTTCGGCTCTGCCTTCTTCTTCTTTGATCCTTCCACCTTTTGCTTTTTCACAGACTTCTTTTTCTTTCCATAAGACTTTCTTTTGGAAGAAGTCCGTTCCATAGCAAGAACTGAGCCTTTAGAACCTTTCATAGAAAGCTCAGCGGTAACCAGCATATTCATTAATTCGGCCAAGGAATTTCTGAAGTTTATGCATGTGGTAATTCATGATGAATTGCCCATATGCATCAGTCAAGGATTGCAGAATAATATCGTTCTGCAGGTCCAAGTCCTAACTTCACACCGAGCTTCTCAAGCTCTTCCATGTCCTTGATCATTGTCAGACAGTGATCTTGGACTGACTGCCCATCACGCATCTTAGCCTTAAAAAGTCATTTTCGTGACTTGATATTTGGCTGCGCGACTCTGTTCACCAAACATCTCCTGCAGGTGAGCCAACATTTGGCGAGCAGTCCCGATATCCTCATGTTGGCGCTGGAGCTCATCAGACATCGAGCCCAACATGTAATATCTGGCCTTATTATCTTCGTCAATCCATTTTTCCAGAGACGCTCTCTGTTCAACAGATGGACGGGCTGGTAAGGTGGGAGGGTCCTGGTCCAAAACATGGGTTAACTTCTCGGAACCCAAAATAATTTTGTAGTTCCTGAGCCAATCTTTATAATTGGGTCCAGTCAGTCTATGTGTGTCCAGGATACGTGCCAATGGGTTGGACGCAGACATTTTCCTGTAGAGAGTCAAAGATTCTAGTTAGATACTGTAATTTTGACTTGACCAATTTGTTTAGGAATTTTATTTTTAAACAAATTAGCTCCCACTATTTTCTCGGATCCCTACACTCCCTCTGTAGAGATGCAAAAATCTCCACGATTAATGATTTCTAGTGGGTGGTGCGGTCTCACCAACTGACTCATCACCTCACCTAACAGTTATTGGTGATGGGTTAGCCAATGAGTGAACAACTCTTGTTCAATGATTCTCTAATCATGGTGCACCCAAACTTGGTCTCTAATTCATGAATCTCACCGTATCCGGAAATATTGATCCACTCCTTAGTTAAGTCAGACCCACCATTTGCATAGACTGGGTTCCTAATTGAGTCTCTCACCGTATCCGAAATATTGAGCCCAACTCATCCTCCAGCCCATAGCATCCAATGCCTAATAGACATGGTTGCATCTTCCCGGTGCAACTGAGCCACTGTATCCAGCCGAGAACAATCAACCCCGGGAAGGGCCCGCACATCTACAATGGTGGAAGACCTCAGACTTAATCTTTTCTTAGGGAGAATTGATTCAGGTCTCATTAAACTAGACTTGGCTTAGTCATAACAATTATGACTAACCTAGTGGCATGGGTTAGCTCGGATTATTGACCACCTCAGATCAGAACTGTGTCAACAGATATGGCCAGGTAAGTGAGACCGGTGGAAGGAATATGCCATTAACTCGTACAAGAACGCATTCAGGTCGAGTAGCTTCCAATTAAAAACCAGTCGGTCATCTATGCCAAACTTACCTTAGACACCAAATTGTTGAGTCAGAACCAATTGGGTTAGCCTACAATCCAGACTCTAACCTCTGAGCCTAATTAGGTCTTGCTTGATCGTGACTCGATCTTGACCCAGACTTAATCCTATTAGGCTGGTCAATTTAAGCATTGTTGATCCCATCTAACCAACTCTTGATTCGGTTTGATCAACCGCTTAGACCTAATTGAGCTACCCAAGCCCGAACCCAGTATTATGAATATGTCTTAGATCTGAAATTCTCAATTTTAGACCTAATTAATATTCCATAAACTTAATTCTTAATTAAGTAGGGTTCATAAACAAAATATGCACAATAAATCCTAGGGTTTCAGGATCTAGGGTTTTGCAGAAAGTAAGTTTTGGGTTTCTGATTAAGGACGAACACGCAGCACCCCTACACATCATAAGAACACCCCATCGAATGGGAAGAGAGGGCCTTTAAACCCTTCTTCATTCTTATGACCGGACGGCCAAGAGGAACGCCTTAATCAGGAACATTCAATACTACAAAATAATATCAGATCTATATCATATATCTCATATACAAAGTAGATCTAATCATGGCATATTTTGCATACATCTCATGTATCATAATCATGCATATTTTCAGATCTAAATTATCTCATAATAATCTAAAAAATTAGATTTAAATTGATCTAATCAAAATAAATTCTAATCTAGATAATTATGTAGAACTATTCTACAACTAGTCTAGACATGCATCAATCATATCTCATATGATATTTCAAAAATTAAATAATTTTTATTTGCTATTTTTTAGATGTTATTATAACACTTATAATATCAAAAAATAGTAAATAAAAAGATCTAAAATATGATTTAATCAGATTAAATCAAAAACATGCAAGACTATTCTATAGAACTATTCTATTCTAGAACTAGTCATGCATATCTTCTAATCTTAGATCCAAATTCATTTAATTTTAATTTTTTCTGATTTTCAGATCTGATCACATCTCATGTGACATCTGAAATCAATTATTTTTTAATTAAAATAAATTTAAAATTCAGATCTAAATAATTTAGAACCATGGCTCTGATACCAGTTGAAGGGAAATCCTGATTTCCCGGTCCAGGTTCGTTCAGATCTGATCAGATCAAGAGATATATTTCAAAAATTTTTTCTCTTGATCCCAATCAGATCTTGATATATTTTAGATCTGATTCTTATTATTTTAATAAAATAAAATAAAAAAGATAAATTAAATCAAATTTAATTTACCTGATCTGGGTAATCCTATTACCCTGTTGATGATCCTGTTTGCAGCGGAAGGTTCTGGATCTTAGCCACGCAAGCGCCTGGCCTCTACCGGTATCCACTCAGGTTGGATCTGGAGATCCTCTTCTTCTCTATCACATCTCCAAAAATTAGATCTGGATCTGATCTGGAGGATCTTCAAAACTCCTTTTGAAGATCAGCAGTCGTCCTTTGCAGCAGCGCAGCCTTCTTAGCTTTTGATCGCCTTTCTTTGATCTGAATCGCACCAACCAAGGTCCAAAACTCCTTTTGGACGTGGAGAGCAAGGGGAGAAGGTAAGGTTTGGCTATCGTCATAATTCTCCATGAAGGACTTGGGAGAAGCTTCTACATCTAGGGATGAAGATTATAGAGATATATTTAAAAGATTGCTTGGATTGTCCCAGTCTACGTACATCGATACCGTGTGAAAAGATTCAACATGGAGAAATTTCAAAAAGGGCTCTATCTTTTCGATAGGCATGGAATTACTCTCTCGAGAGGAATTATCCGACAACTCCTCAAGAGAGAGTGCGATGAGTAGAATACCATATACTTCGACAGTGGTTCTATTATGTATGCCATGAACATGTACGAGACCAGATGTGGCAACTCATTAGGCTAGTGAGTAGATATCAGTTTGATCTGGGTGAGCATCATTGGAAGGTTGTAAAAGATAATCCTAAAGTATTAAGAAATACGAAGGACAGTGGCTCATCTATGGAGATTGACTTGAACTTGTGGGATATATTGATTCTAGTTTTCAATTAGATCATGATGATAGAAGAGTATGTCCGATATGTGTTATTCAAATGGTGGAGTGATCTACTGGAAGTTCCAAGCAGCACTTTGGTCGATTCTATGTGCGAGTAGAATTATGTCGTGACATTTATGCTGCAAAGGATGCTGTGTGGTTGTGGAAGTTCATGAAGGAAAATCTGATTTTTTCGATCCATGATTCGTTCCAGATAGGGAGATGCCCCCTTCTCTAGGGCTTCTTCAAGAACCCTAGGATGGTAACTCTAGAGAGAAGAGAAGAAGAGAGTTGAGGAAGAAAAGGTCTATATTTCATAGCATTATGAAATCCTAATACAACCTATGTATTTATACATAGCCATTAGGCCCGACCAAAAAACTTTCTAGGTAACCCAATACATGAAAGTACTCACCAAGCCCATGTACACCCATGTCTTCCATGCTCTCATCCTTTGGATCTAGACCTGATCCATACATGAATTAGCCCCCTTAAGACCTCTCAAATTAGGCCTTAAGACCCCTAGGATCATCCCAGACCCTAGCCTAAAATAGACCCTCACGTAACTCTGCCCATGCATTAAGCCGGCTCAGTCTTAGCACTGAGCTAGTTAAGTTCCACTGGGTTGGCTCAGTCTGAAACTAAGTTGGCCCAGTCCTATGCCATGCCAGCAGCCCTGAATGTGCAGCTCTCTATTTTGCCTGTGCTTTGAGACTTAGCCAACTTAGTTTTGGACTGAGCCAGCTAACCGATAGAAAATCTTTTTTCTATAGTCTTGATTTTTTGACTTTGGTTCCTTGCTTCATCTTATGTCCTAGATCTTCGAAGCACTAACCAAGCCCCTGGAATCTTCGGAGCCAACCCTCTAACTCCTTCCGTGGCCTCTTAAGGCTTGGGAGCATCACAAATTCTCATAGAAATGGTATTTATGTTTTATCACAGCTTGTTAGTGTAATGTATATGTCAAACAAACGTCCAAAGCTAGATCATGTCTCCGATGCCTATCTTTCGTACTGTAGGCTTGGTCATATAAACAAGAATAGGATAAACAGGTTAGCCAAGGAGAATATCCTTGACATCGATGATTGCGAATCATTGAATACCTATGAGTCCTACATACTTGGTAAGATGATCAAATCATCTTTTACTGGAAAAGGTAAATGGACCATTGAGCTTCTGGATCTAGTACATACTGATGTATGTGGACCCATGAACATATGTGCTAGAGTTGGGTTCTACTACTTCATTACATTTACTGACAACCTATCTAGGTATGGGTACATCTATCTTATGAAGAATAAATTTGATTTATTTGAAATGTTCAAACAATATCGAAATGAGATAGAAAAATAACTTGGGAAGAGTATTAAAACTCTTCAATCAGACCGAGAAGGTGAATACCTTTCCAACGAGTTTTTGATATATTTAGGAGAGAATGAAATTCTCTCACAATGGATCCCTCCTAGGACACCACAATATAATGGTGTATCAGAAAGGAGAAATCAAATCCTGTTGGACATAGTTCGGTCCATGATGGGATTTGCGTGTCTATCGATTTCATTTTGGGGTTATGCATTAGAGACTACTTGTTATGTTTTGAACGCTATTCTGAGCAAGTCTGTTGCAAAGACTCCATATGAGATATGGACCGATCGTAAACCAACACTTTATCATTTTAGGATTTAGGGATATCCGACTTATGTAAAATATTTACAGCTAGAAAAGCTTGGATCTAGGTCTGATAAATGCTTGTTCATAGGGTACCCTAAGGAAACTAGGGATTATTACTTCTATCTTGCTGAAGAACAAATGGTGTTCATCAGCAGTCTTTTTGGAAAAGAAGTTTCTTATGGAAGGAACATCTGTCTCTAATGTTGAGCTTGGTGAAGTTCGACAGGTGGAAGAACCAACATATTCTAGTGAACCTGCAAAATTGGATTTGATAAGATCAAACCTAGAGCTCATTGAAGAGGCACCTTTAAGGAGATTCGATAGAGTACCGCATCAACCAGATAGATACTTTGATTTTTTGGTTCGGGATGGTAATCCTATCGAACTCAATGAGAACGATGAGGATCCAATCATCTACATGGATGCCATATAGTGGTCTGACTCCGATAAGTGGCTGAAAGCCATAAAATCCAAAATGGAGTCCATGAAAGTCAATAGTGTATGGACATTGGTTGATCCACTTGAAGAGATAAAATCCATTAGGTGTAAGTGAATTTTTAAAAGAAAATGGGGCACAGATGGGAAGATGGAGATCTATAAAGCTCATCTGGTTGCCAAGAGATATCGTCAACATTATGGTATTGACTATGATGAGACTTTTTCTCCAGTGGCAATGCTCAAGTCTATTCGGATTATGCTTATGATAACAACATACCTAGACTATGAGATTTGATAAATGGATGTGAAAACAGCTTTCCTAAATGAAAAGCTGAATGAAGAGGTGTATATGATACTGCCTGAGGGTTTCACATCCATAGATGAGTCCAGGATGTGCAAGCTTCAGAGATCAATCTATGGATTGAAGCTGGCATCTCGGAGTTAGAACATGCATTTTGATAAGATGATCAGAACATATAGCTTCGTTAAGAATGGAGAGGGATCCTATGTCTATAAATGGGCTAATGGTTATGTAGTAGTATTTCTTCTACTATATGTTGATGACATTCTCTTAATCGATAATGATATCCCTATACTACAGGGAATAAAGGTTTGGCTATCGTCATAATTCTCCATGAAGGACTTGGGAGAAGCTTCCTACATCCTAGGGATGAAGATCTATAGAGATATATTTAAAAGATTGCTTGGATTGTCCCAGTCTACGTACATCGATACCGTGCTGAAAAGATTCAACATGGAGAATTTCAAAAAGGGCTATCTTTCGATAGGCCATGGAATTACTCTCTCGAAGAGGAATTATCCGACAACTCCTCAAGAGAGAGTGCGTATGAGTAGAATACCATATACTTCGACAGTGGGTTCTATTATGTATGCCATGACATGTACGAGACCAGATGTGGCATACTCATTAGGGATAGTGAGTAGATATCAGTTTGATCTGGGTGAGCATCATTGGAAGGTTGTAAAAATAATCCTAAAGTATTTAAGAAATACCAAGGACCAGTGGCTCATCTATGGAGATACTGACTTGAAACTTGTGGGATATATTGATTCTAGTTTTCAATTAGATCATGATGATAGCAAGAGTATGTCCGGATATGTGTTATTCTAAATGGTGGAGTGATCTACTGGAAGAGTTCCAAGCAGCACATTATGGTCGATTCTATGTGCGAGGTAGAATATGTCGTGACATTTGATGCTGCAAAGGATGCTGTGTGGTTGTGGAAGTTCATGAAGGAAAATCCTGATTTTTCGATCCAGATTCGTTCAGATCTGATCAGATCAAGAGATATATTTCAAAATTTTTTCTCTTAATCCTAATCAGATCTTGATATTTTTTAGATATGATTCTTATTATTTAATAAAATAAAATTAAAAGATAAATTAAATCAAATTTAATTTACCTGATCTGGGCAATCCTATTACCTGTTGATGATCTTGTTTACAGCGGAAGGTTCTGGATCTTAGCCACGCAAGCGCCTGGCCTCTACCGGTATCCACTCGGGTTGGATCTAGAGATCCTCTTCTTCTCTATCACACCTCCAAAAATCAGATCTGGATCTGATCTGGAGGATCTTCAAAACTCTTTTTGAAGATGAGCAGTCGTCCTTTGCAGCAGCGCAGCCTTCTTAGCTTTTGATCGCCTTTCTTTGATCTGAATTGCACCAACCAAGGTCCAAAACTCCTTTTGGACGTGGAGAGCAAGGGGAGAAGGTGGTTTGGCATGGAGAGGGAGGGGAGAGGCAGCCTTGGGGCATGGAGAAACTATGATCTCATCATATCTCATAATTGAGTTGGGTACAGGGTCTTATTTATAGACTAAGCTGTGATCCAACTCCTCTTCTTCCCAACCAATCACAACCCTTTGTGAAATCAGATCTAAATCTGATTGGTGGGAATAGAGTCCCCTTGGATTCCTCCTTAGAGGGCGCCTAAGACCAGTCAAAGTTGGTTCTTAGAAGAACTCTAATTGGAATCCAAAAAGGAGATGGAGTCCTTGTCCAACAAGGACTCCTAGGCGCCTCCAACTTGGGCACACGCCTAGGGTGGCATGCACCTTCTTCCTTGCTAGGTTCTCGCAGAGGGATAGGCCCCCCCACCAGCTCTCCAATAGGTGCATGACATGTGGTCAAAAGTCAAAGTGTCAATGGTCAACGTTTGACCAGTCAAAGGTAGACTTTTGACCAAAGTCAAAGAACAAGAAATGGCAGGTGACCAAAAATGGCAGGTAGTGTCTTACAAATAAGACAACCTTTTCTGACTTGGACAACCTCCTGTCAGACCATATGAAGGCCTCTGTTTGAGCACAAACTCCTTTGGCTCAGACAGGACAACTTATTTATGATAGCAAAAGAAGAACGTTAGGTTCAATCGAGTGCTAGCACGATTTCCTTGAACCTAATTGAATCTCATTCAGATCAATTGAACTAGATCAGTTCAATTGATGATCACCAGATTCAAACCCTTGTTTGTGTGACCCAGTTAGGTTCAGTTCTGTATGGTAATGGGATATGTCATGATCTCTATCATCGACATCATCGAAACTCCTTTCGATGGATCAGAACTCTTCTGATTCGAACAGCTAGAATGATCGATCATCTAAATCATTCTAATTGCTCCCAAAATCCACCAGTGACACCTAGCAGTATATGGTGGCAACCCATCAGAGCTGAATGCGAACCTCTTGGTGTAGCTACCTATGTGATTCAAGTTCTTCTATCTTGAGCCCCGATCAGATTAGGGTTTAAGGTGAACTCGTCAAACCCTAGTCTCTGTCATATGATGTAATCATTCGATTCGAGTCCAATGTGAAAATCTAAATAGAAACTCTTTCTATTATTTCACTCTGCCATGGCCATGGGCTTCTGGACTTGATTCTCATGATTATCATAGGGCTGCTCCTCTACCACCGAGGTAGATAGATTCCATCTTGATGCCATCCAGTTCCTACAATGAACATGCTATAGCCAACATACACCTCAGGGTTCCATATGGCTAGGAGACCGAGTAATGGTGTAGTCAAACTATAACACCCTCAAGGTGAACTGCCGATGCACCTCAGGTCAAAGAACCAGACACACTACTGCAGCATCGAGTCAGTCATTGACGAGAAGGTAGAGAAGGTAGACTCCCTAATGACTACTCGAGGTGGTCACGCTCAGTGCCCTCGTTCTCTAACGAGTACCTGTACTCTCGCTCCGGTGTCTCCACACCGTAGACTCAAGACTCATCTACTAAAGAGAAGCGATTGTACACCAACCTTCTGGATCAATCACCATCCTCGTGATGATCCTATGGTCGGGAGCAATTTATGAGTTAATAATGATTATTCATGTCTTAAATTTTCAACTCTTGAAAATATGAATTATCATTACCATTAACTCAAAGGATGTATCACAGACACTAAATACACATATGTGATAGAAAATAACCGATTTATTGCTTTTAGTCAAAATTATAATTTTGCCCCTAGAACTGTATTACAAGTGTCAGCCAATTTTGGCTTCTATGGCACATATATCTAACAGTTCATCAGTGAGCTGGGAGTGGCACCCTTCTTAGATGATCTGGTTCTGCTTTACTGTGACAATACTGGAGCCATAGCTCAAGCGAAGGAGCCGAAGGCACATCAGTGCACCAAGTATATTTTGCGTCGCTACCACCTTGTACGAGAGATCGTGGAAGGAGGTGACGTCGACCTTCAAAAGATTGACGAAAAGGAGAATGTGATCGAGCCATTTACTAAGGCTCTCAGAATCAAAGTGTTCGACAATCACAAATGAAAGATGGATATTCGATACTGTTCTGAGTGGCTTTAGTCTAAGTGAGAGTTGTTGGAAATTGTATCCTAAAGCCAATCATCTAGGTTGTAGATGGTTGAGCGAAATATAATTATACTTAAATTATTAATAAATAAAATTATTATTTTGGTATTTTCATCACTTTATGCATCTTCCTATAATGAGCTCTTCTATGATGAAGTCCTTAGGACTATTTAGACTCGATAAAGGAGGATTTGTCATTTAGTCCTTAAACCAGTTCAGGATCAAATGATTCGTTGTTATCCAGGATGACAACGTATCGAGTGTAGGTCGTTGTGTGCCATAAGTGTTGGTTGTCCTCTTAACCAAGAAGTATGAAGATACTATTATGGCATGCAGGTAAAGTGTAGGAAAATATTTCACTGAACATGATCCAACTATGGAGCTCTCTTCTAGCAAGAGTTGCTCATGAAGGATATGGGTATATCCTTAGACCTGAGATCACTACAGTGACTTGCAAGCAACTCACTGTACTTAGGTACCAGACTACCTGAATTTCTAATTCAGTGATGGAAGGCTATCGGGTATAGTCAAGTACTTAGCTTGTCGGTGCATGAGTCAAGATGGGATTGACCCCTCCAACTATTGGAGCAAGTGCATCGTTGTATTTCAATTTAGCAAATCGTCGATTGGGGTAGTCCATATGATGGATGCTAAGTTTTGAAATACACTATGGATGAATTTTAGGATTGGCAGTAAATCCTAGATCATCCTTTGAGCATCAAGGTCAAGGAGATGAATTATACGATAACCATTTGCCATAGGTTTGTCAATATTGCATTGCAATTTTTTGATCTATCCGGACGTCGATTACCATTGCTAGGTGGTCACATTGATTGGTACAAAAAATTAATTTCTATGCTACCGACTTAGGATTCGAACCTATGGGGTCACACACGATAGGAGTTCCTACCTGATCTGATGGCTGATATCAAGTCTCGATGACCAAAAACTCTGTGGTTAAGAGTTTCACTGGACTGAAACTCTATGATCAAGAGTCCCATTGGATTGGGACTCTGAGTCCTACTTGTCTGGGACACTCTGATCGTGAATCCTGATAACTTGGGACTTTGTAACCAAGAGTCTTAGTGGACTAAAACTCTGAGTCCTACTAATTTGGGACTCTCTAATCAAGAGTTCTACTAGTCTAGGACTCTATGATCATGAGTTCGATTTATTTGGGACACTGGATTCAAGAGTCCCATTGGTTTGAAACTCTTCAGGAGTTTCATATTGATGGGACTCTATTGATTAGATATCCATCTGATTGAGACTCTATATTTATTGAAGGATTAATTAGTAATTTGATTGCTAATTAGCTCAATTTGATTGAGCGATGAGGATTTGATCAAGTTTGATCGAATTTGATTCAATTGGATTTGATTCGATCAGGTCATGAGATGACCTAATCGCTATGGGAGATTTGACCTTGATTTGATTAGGATTTGGACCTAATTAATTTCTAATTTGATTAGAGTTTTATTGGATTGGGTTAAGCCTAAATTAGTTAGATTTAATCTAATCCAATTGGATCTAGATTAATTAGTTTGGTTGAAACCAATTAAGACTAAGTCAAATAAGTTT
Source organism: Cocos nucifera (assembly GCA_006176705.1). Taxonomy (NCBI): domain Eukaryota; kingdom Viridiplantae; phylum Streptophyta; class Magnoliopsida; order Arecales; family Arecaceae; genus Cocos; species Cocos nucifera. Next base: position 23,062 of record QRFJ01002917.1, on the reverse strand, counting down.
GAATTTGAACTTTCCTTCTCCTTGCACCACCCTGCTTTGACTTTTCCACACCCTATATCTCATGCACACTTTGGTTTTGCATGAGAATTCTTACACACAGAAGGTATCTTTGCCCCCTCCTCTTTTTTTCTTTGACCTGGTCCAAGTGTTGGATCAGATTGGATTTAAGTTGAATTTTGAATTCAACTTGAGTTGGTTGGTTTGGTTGAAACTTCCCAACTCCCTCTCATGCTTATCCATTCACCACGCCCCTTGAGAAATGTTACATGAATTTTTTTATGCATTTTCTGAAGGTGGGCATGTAGAAGGAGAGTCCTTCTATGCATCAAACATCCAAGGGTGGGCGTTGGATAGGGATACGAAGGTTTTTGAATTTGATGTTGGTTGGGAGGTTGAAACAAGTTTAACCTTTGACCCTTATCTCTTTCCATGTGCCTTTCCCATGGTATTTCACATTAATAAATTATGAGAATTTTTGAGCATGTATAAGAAGGGGTTTTAATTCTGTGGTAAAAATTTCAATATAATTGGGCATTACTTTTGGGTGAGAAAAATCTTGGAGTGAAAGTGAGTAAAGTCCTATAACACTTTATTTTTCCCTCATGCCTCTCTTTTCTTCTAATTTTCACCTCTAAGAATACACAATTTTTAGATATGATCTAAATAGAGTTTATAGATCTAAAAGTAATCTTTCCATAGAAACTTATTTTATAGAAAAATTCCACACAGAGAGGGCATGATTAGGTTTTTAGTGTATCAGGATTTTGGGCCGAGTGAAACCCTAGATTTGGGTATCTAGGTTCGGGTGGAGAGATCGAGTGCTGTGAGCATTGGATCGCTACCAAAATTTGTACACCTAGTCATCATCCTCCAATATTTATGTTCTGATTTTTTAGAGTATCCAAAAAATCAAAAAGTAGATGATCGATTGGATCAATCATGATCAGCCGTCGAAGGCTCTGGCGAGGAGCTAGCACTCCAATAGGACTGATTGGGACTAGGAGCTCTGTGTGGACCAACCACAATGACCGAATAAGTGTGTGGCTATAGCATGATGCTAGAGCCTATTTTGGTGGATTCATATTATAGAGATCAGTTATCCGTGCATAGATATCGAGTTTTGAACTCGTATCGATCAGCAAATATAATTTGCTGATCAATTGCATTTTATTTTTCTATTATATATTACCATGTCTAGATCCTAAGTAGGATAATTGATTAGATCAATAAATGCTATAGAATTAATATTAGATGAATTTTAGCTTCCACTGTATTTTATTCAAAAAAAGTTTTCGAAAAGCATGCCCTAAATCCTGCTCGATTTCTTCAAGGACTTCATCATAACTTAGGAGTTCATTTAAGGAAGATAGAACTTTTATGATGAATAAACCAAATAACTATTATTATTTGATAATTCATAAACTAATTTTAATCATCCATAACTTAGATGATTGACTTTAGGATACATTTTCTCATAACTTTCACTTGGACTAAAGCTAATTAGAATAATATCAAATATCCCATCTTCCATCTAAGCTCGTAGAACTCAGTTATGAGGCTTTAGCAAATGGGTCAGTCAAGTTCTCCTTTTTCATCAATCTTCTAAAGATCGACATCACCCTGATTTAAAATCAAAGATGATAGCGATGTAGAGTATGTTGGTCCTATAGTATACCTTTGATTTGTTAGCTTGAGCTATGGCTCCAGTGCTACATTAGGATTGGACTATCAATGGAGGCTACCATTGCAAGTTTGCTAATGAACTTATGCAACCATACAACCTATATGGTAGCTAGCATCAGATGCCACGATGTACTCTACATCATTAACAAAATAGACTACAGTATTCTGCTTAGAATTTTTCCAACAGATTGCTCTTTCTATTAGGATAAATTCATGATCCAATACTCTCTTGCTATCATCTTTATTTGACTAAAAATTAGAATCAAAATATTCCACAAGTTCTATATCAGTTTCTCCATATATGAATCACTGGACCTTAGTATTTCTCAAATATTAAAGGATTGTCTATACAATTTTTTGGTGCTTCTCACTTAGATCAGACTGGTATCTACTCACTACATCTAGTGAGTATACTATGTCTGGTCTCCTACATGGATTGATAAGATGACAATTAAATTTTTATTTCTTGTAATATTAGAATGTTATTTTCGATTAAGAGAATATCATCCACAAACAACACAAGAAATAATACTATAGAACTTTATGCCCACCTATAGATGCAGGATTCCTCTTCATTCATAATAAAGACATATATTCAAAACATATGTTCTAACTCTAAGATGATAGCCAAATGGGCCTTATAGGTCTCCACCTATCCATCTGCACTACTTTGATCCTTCTGAAAATTCATTCACACTTAATGGATTTTATCCCTTCAGGTGAATCAACTAGTGTCCACACACTATTGATTTTTATGGACTTTAATTTGGATTTTATAGCTCCAAGCCACTTTTTAGAGTCAGACCCCTGCATAGCATCTATATAGATGATCAGATCCTTGTTATTTTCATCGAGCTCAACAGGATTGCCATCCTGGACCTAGATACCGAAGTATCTGATCGGCTAGTGTGATATTCTATCGAATCTTCTTAATATTGCAAATTAATGGGCTCCGTGTTTGATCTAATCAAATCTTGTTTTATAGGTTTACTAGATTATGTTGGTCCTTTCTACCAGTCGAACTTTCCTAAGTTCAACTTTTCAGGCATCAATTCCTTCTTTGAGAAACTCCTTTCCAAAAAGAATGCACTACTACTAAGAACAACTTTTATTCTTCAGCATGGTAGAAGTAATAATCCCTAGTTTTTTTGAGGTATCCTATAAATATACACCTATGAAATCGGGCTCCAAGTTTATTTGTGTGCAAATATTTGATGTAGGCCTAACAACCTTAATCCCAAAGGTGAGAGAGTCTAGTTCTACGTCCGATCTATATCCCATATGGAGTCTTTACGATAGATTTACTTAGTGTAAATTTTTAGAATAAAATAAGTAGTCTCAAGAGCTTAATCCTGAAATAGGCAGACTAGTAAACCCCTATCATGGATCAAATCATGTCTATCAAAGTCCAAATTTTTCTTTTCCATACACCAACATCCTGTGGTATTCTGAAAGGAGTCCACTATGAGAGAATCCTTTTCTCTCCTAGATATGTCAAGAACTTATTGAATAAGTATTCACCTCCTCGATCTAATCAAAAAGTTCTGATACCTTTTCTAATTTATTTATTTTATTTTATTATAAAAATATTTGAACAATTCAAATGATTCAAGCTAGACACACCCATATCTAGATAGGTTGTCTATAAATATAATAAAATATTGATATCCTTCTTTGGCACTTGAGTTCATATGTACACATACATCATTATGTTTAAAACTTAGAACTTCCCCGACTCATTCATCTTTTTCAGTAAAAGGTGACTTTGTCATCTTCTCAAGAAGATAGGACTCACAAATTATCAATAATTCACAATCATTGATGTCGAGATTTTTCTCTCAAGCTAACTTATTTATCCTGCTCTTGTTAATATGACTAAGCCTATAATGCCAAAGGTAGATATTCGTGACATTATCTAACTTGAGTTTTTATTAAATATGTACATTACACTTAACAAGCTGTGTGAATGTTAAATATCATTTATTTATTATTCATATGTTATTGTAATATCATTCATAATGGTATCATAATGATCTTTCTTTATAGATAAATGATAACCATCTCTGACCAAAAGGCCAACAGAGATCACATTTATCATAAACAATGGACAATAGTGACCATCACTGAAAATAATAATTTTTCAAAACAAGCTCCATAATTCCTAAAGCTAGGACTGAAATGGGATTTCCAACCTAACATTCAAAAAATTTTCACCATTTTCAAACTTTCTACTTATCTAATGTTCTTGCAACGAATTGCATAAGACTACCAATATTTAATACCTAGGTAGTAGAAAACCAAATAAAGAAATAATAAGATATTATCATATAATATTCTTGATGAGCAACTCTTTGCTCCTTTCTCTTGATCTGCCTGTTGGGGTCAAGGAAAGCCAAATATTTTGAGCAATACTTCTTCCTATGGCCCTGCTTCTAATAGAAGAAGCAGTATGCCTGATTTGGGTTAACTTTGGATATTTTATTTTGACTAGACTTATAAGCTCCAGCACGAACCTCTTCATGCTACAAAATCAAATTCAACTTTCGATACTGACAGTGATTAGAGCAATTAGGATTTAGCCTTAATCTGAAGAAAAGAGAACAATGACCTAATGTATATGAATTATTTTAAGCCTAGAGACTTGGACTTTAGTCCAAAGGTTCTTCCATTATTTTATTCAAATTGATAGCCTCTACCTCCATTTTGAGGAATTATTTTAATTTTCTAGTAGGTACTAGAATACACATAGACTGCACACAAGTCTGACTTTGGCCGATCAACCCATGTGCATCTATGAATAGTTTCTTTAATCAATTATTTCTCTAAACAACTTCTAGTAATTTAATTTTGCCCTAGAAATCTAATCAGTAGGCTTTGGCCTTCACTATAAGAATTCGATTAGGTCCAACCATTAACATGATCATACTTGATGTATCTAACAAACGAATGATTAAGCTTAACTTTGGTTGGTCAACCTAACCACCATCAGAGAGACATATCTAAGTCATCATATGATGAATAATAATTCCAATATCTCGATGAACACCAGGTGTAAGGCACCTCCAATATTCTCCCAAGCTATTGGACCCATTATCAAACACCTTAATGAGAGGCTATGACTCCGTTATCTTCATAACTTTATCATTTTAAGAATCTAATAATTTTAAAAATTTAAATTATTAGTAATTTAAGAATAGAAAGGACATGAACCAAATTTTTTTCACTAACTTCTTCAAGTGAAATCCTTCTACTGACTTCTCAAGTCATTAATGAGGATTAGGATTAATTTTGATCCACGGGCACCTAGATCAGTCTCATTGATTAAAATCAGTCTTACTAATTTTCTATGTGATGTGGGTTAGCACGAATCAATGAGCAATCTAATCAAAAGTTAATTAATCATATTGGCCAGGTTATTGAGATCGGTGGGAGGGTCTTCCAAGGCTTACCTTAAATACTATAAAAAATGGCTAGGTAAGTAGGCTACTAATTAAAAACCATTGATCTGAGAATGCCAGACTTACCTTAGACACCAATCAGTTTATTAGTTTTGATTTGGTCTGCCTAAAGACTCGAGCTTGACCACTAAACCACGATCAGTATCCATTTATTAGATGTATGGACTTTGATTAACTATAACTATTGAATTGATCTATCAAAATGAAATGACCTGATCCTAATTAACTATTAATTAGGTTTGATCAATTTTTGAACTTAGTCCATATTTAATCTAACCCTAGGTCTAATCCAATGATAGATTGTGATACCGTCGTTAAAATACCATAATTATCAGTTTAGTCTGACTTCTTTTAAAATAATTAAGAGCACATAGATAGCAGCAAGTCGGGTCAAATCCAGAGGAAGGCAATGATTTAATTTTTGAAATCTTTAATTTTTATGAAAGAAAAGAAAAAGAAAAGATTTTTGAAGTCAAAAAAATTAAAATTGCATAAAATTAAATAGCAAAAATTTAAATAGTATAAACATAAATTTTAGTACTAAGATTTACTAGTTAGATCTTAGCATCTACTTGCAAAGAAACTAAAGAATAATAAAGTAGCAGAATTTAAAGAGCAAGAAATTAAAGAACAAAATTTAAAAGAACAATAAACTAAGTTTTATATTAAAATAAAAACTTAAAATTTAAATACAATAATTTAAAAAAAATAAAAATAAAAAAATCTTAATCTTCAGATCAGCAGCTACGTGGAGATGGCGTAGAAGTCTGATTCTTCTTCTCGACACCATCTGCCTTGAAGCAACCTTCAGTCAAAGTCTGACTCCCATCCTTTATCGTGGCTTCTCCTAAAAGGGATGTCTCAACTCTAGGATCCTAGAGTTTTTTTATTTCTATTGGAGGACTGAAAACTTTATTATCAGGCAATATGGGGTTAAATACTTGGTATAAATCCATATTTATCAAAGAAATCAAGAGAAAATCATTAGATCTATCTTCTATGAAGTCCTTATGTATTCTGATCATCAGATGGTGATCCAAGGCTTCAAAAAATACCAAAAATAGACATCAATAAGCCTACATCAAGTCAGAAAATATTTTGGCCACTGATCGCATTTGATGATGAAAATTAGACCATTGATCGTATGTTTGGATGTTTTAATTACCGTCGGGAGTTATCTCAGCCATTGGATCATGCCTTGAGCGAGTGCTGCCATCGGATTATCGCTTGGAGTTATTTGAAAATCAAATCAAACTTGGAAGAAATTGGAGCCATCTGATCTTGACCAGGATCCATTTTTATCATTCGATCATGCCATTATTGTAGCTGTTGGTGCAGAATCTGGCTGATGCCGAATCGAACTAGAGTTGCGAAAGAAGAGGTTGCCGTCGGTGACCTACAAAATAAAGTTCCATCCAAAGTTGATGGTGGTGGCTCTGGCAGGACCCTCCGACGATCAAGTTAGCTCCTCTGGCCAATAGGAATGGAGTGCTTAGGAAAGAATTTAGCAGAGTTTTTGAGAAAAAAAAGAGAGCTTGGAAAAAATGTATCTAGAGGGTCCCTTTTATAGATGGAGCCTGAAGCAGACTAATAGTGATAGTTGTAGCCATTCGGTAGCTGGCCGCTCGGAGCCACATGGGGTTTGTTACAGAGAGGAGCACCGCCTATAGTAGATTGATAGTGATAGCCATAGCTATCTGATAGTGGACCGCTCAAGACCGTATAGGATTTGTTATGGAGAGGGGCACCGCCTGTAGTAGACTGATAGTGATAGTCGTAGCTATCTGGTACTGAGCCATCCGAGACCTCATGGACTTTGTTACGAAGAGATGTGTCCATTATCGTGATGTGTCCATTCGTCGAGATTTAATAGTCGAAGTTTAGAGAAAGCGGGCGTTGGTTGGTGAAGAGCTTTGACGTATGTCAATTCTAGAGAAGTTCGAACTCCGAAAGAGAATATGACTAGAGGAGATCATCCAAGAAGAATACTACTTGAAATCTGAAAGTAATCCACTAGAGGAATCTGGATAGAGTTTGACTAATGGAGAAGTCCAGAAGGAGTCCGACTGGTAGAGAAGCTCGCCTGAAGGAGAAGTTCGGAAGAAGTTCGGCCCCTAGAGAAATCTGATCGAAGAAGAAGTTCGAAAGGAGCACGGCTCCTAGAGAAATTCGATCGAAGGAGGAGTCCGAAAGGAGCTCGGCTCCTAGAGGAATCGGACTGAAGGAAAAGTCTGTAAGGAGCTCGGCTCCTGGAGGAATCCGATCAAAGAAGAAGTTTGGAAGGAGTTCTCTTCTCCAAAAGGTGTTCGACTGCTGGAGGAATCCGACTGAAGAAGAAGTCTGGAAGGAGTTTGGCTATTAGAAGAATCCTACTGAAGGAGAAGTTTGGAAGGAGTTCGGCTCCTAGAGAAATCCAACTAAAGGAGAAGTCTGGAAGGAGCTCGGCTCCTGAAGGAATCCAATCGAAGGAAAAGTCTGGAAGGAGTTCGACTCTTAGAGGAATTCGACTGAAGGAGAAGTTTGGAAGGAGTTCGACTGCTAGAGGAATCCTACTGAAGGAGAAGTCTGAAAGGAGCTCGACTATTGGAGAATTTTCGATCGAAGCTCTTCTATGATTACTAGTTACATTAGGCAAAGCATCAGACTGGACTTCAGTGGGAGCGGAGTTTATCCTCAATAATAGTTTTTCCACTTTTGAGTTCGAAATTCGAAGGAAAGGAGTACAAAAAAGATGACTGCCGAAGTTCTTATTCGGACTTTGCACCTATTGAGGTTGAAGCTCGAGGGAGATCTTATCTTTTGTTGAAGTTGAAGCTCGGAGGAGATCTCATCTCCAGCCAAGGTTGAAGAAGATCCTATCTTTCATTGAAGTTGAAGATTGAGGGAGATCTTTTCTCCAGCTGAGGTTGAAGGAGATCCTATCTCCCATTGAGGTTGATGCTCGGAGGAGATCTTATCTCCAGCCGAAGTTAAAGAAGATTCTATCTCCTATTGAGGTTGAAGCTCGGAGGAGATCTCATCTTCAGCCGTGGTTGAAGGAGATCCTATCTCCTATTGAAGTTGAAGCTCAGGAGAGATCTTATCTACGGTCGAGGTTGAAGAAGATCTTATCTCCTATTGAGGTTGAGACTTGGGGGAGATTTCATCTCCAACCGAGGTTGAAGGAGATCCTATCTCCCATTGAAGTTGAAGCTCGAGGAAGATCTTATCTTCAGTCGAGTCGGAGCCTCTCTTCTCATCTCATCTAAAATGAATGAGGACTTCGACTTTGCTTACGTTAGGATGAGATTTTCCTCCTGCTCTTAATAGGCTATAGGGGCACATAAGGGCCATTGTCGGGGCCTCTCTTCTCACTTCGTCTAAAATGAACGAGGCCTTCGACTTTGCTCATGTTAGGACGAGGTTCTTCTCCTATTCCTAATGGACTGTAGGGGTACATAAGGGCTGTTGTATGGACCTCTCCCCTCCTCTTATCTTAAATAATTGAAGATCTTCGACTTGCTCATATTAGGATGAGGTTTTTCTCATGTTCTTAACATGGCACTAGAAGCACAGATGGGCCATTGAATGGGCCTCACCCCTCATCTTATCTAAAATGAATGAGGCCTTCGACTTTGCTCACATTAGGACGAGATTCTCTTTTTGTTCCTAATGGGCTGTAGGGCATATAAGGGCTGTTGTATGGGCCTCTCCCCTCTCCCCTATCTTAAATAACTGGAGGTCTTCGACTTGCTTATGTTAGAATGAGGTTCTCCTCCTGTTCCTAACATGGCACTAGGGGCAATAGATTGGCTATTGAATGGACCTCTCCCCTCCTCCTATCTTAAATAATTGGAGGTCTTCGACTTGCTCATGTTAGGACGAGGTTCTTCTCCTATTCCTGATATGGCACTAGGGGCATAGATGGGCCGTTGAATGGGCCTCTCTCTTCGCCTCATCTAAAATGAATGAGGCCTTTAACTTTGCTCATATTAGAATGAGGTTCTCCTCCTATTCCTAAGGAGCTGTAGGGGCACATAAGGGCCATTGTATGGCCTCTCCCCTCTCCTTATCTTAAATAATCGGAGGTCTTCGACTTGCTCATGTTTGGATGAGGTTCTCCTTCTATTCCTAACATGGCACTAGGGGCATAGATGGGCCGTTGAATGGCCTCTCCCATCCTCCTATCTTAAATAATTGGAGGTCTTCACTTGCTCATGTTAGGATGAGGTTCTCCTCCTGTTCCTACATGGCACTAGGGGCATAGATGGGCCATTGAATGGGCCTCTCCCCTCCTATCTTAAATAATCAAGAACTTCGACTTGCTCATATTAGGACTAGTTCTCCCTTCTATTCCTAACATGACAATAGGCACAGATGGGCTGTTGAATGGGCCTCTCTCCTCCCTATCTTAAATAATCGAAGATCTTCGACTTGCTTATGTTAGGTGAGTTTCTCTTTCTATTTCTACATTGCACTAGGGGCATAATGGCCATTGAATGGGCGTCTCCCCACCTCATCTAAAATGAACGAGGCCTTCGACTTTGTTCACGTTAGGACGAGGTTCTCCTCCTATTCCTAATGGACTGTAGGGGCACATAATGGCTGTTGTATGGGCCTCTCCCCTCCCCCTGTCTTAAATAACCGGAGGTCTTCGACTTGCTCATGTTAGGATGAGGTTCTCCTCTTGTTTCTAACATAGCACCAGGGGCACAGATGGGCCATTGAATGGGCCTCTTCCCTCCTGTCTTAAATAACCAGAGGTCTTTGACTTGCTCATGTTAGGATGAGGTTCTTCTCCTGTTCCTAACATGGCAATAGGGGCATAAATGGGTGATAGGAATGCGATGTTGTCGTTAAGACACCGTGTTTATCAGTTTAATCCAACTTCTTAAAATAATTAAAAATACGTAGATAGTAGTGAGTTGGATCAAATCCATAGGGAAGGTAGTATTTTTAGATTTGAAATCTTTGATTTTTTTTTAAAAGAAAAAGAAAAGAGAAGAGTTTTGGGATCAAAAGTAAAATTGAAAAATAAAAAAAATAAAAATTAAAAGGTACAAAAATTTAAACTTGGTACTAATATCTACTAGTTAGATCTTAGCATCTACTTGCAATAAAATAAAAAGTAATAATTAAAATATAAAAATTAAATTATAATAAAAATAAAGAGTATGAAATTAAAGAGCATAAAAATAAATATTGCATTAAAAAATTTATAATTTAAATATATAAAATAAAAAAAAATAAAGTAGGCTGATATCTGATCTTGGATCGACATTGATGGAAAGATGGTGTAGAAGCCTAGCTCTTCTTCTTGACATCCATTGCTTTGAAGCAGCCATTGACCCATAGCTTGGATTCATCTTTTACCAAAGCTTCACCTTAATTTGAGATTTTGATTTTTGGAGGCCTGGGGTCCTTTTTATAGAGCTAGGAAGGTTGGAGTGTTTGCTTCTGGGCAATGTGGGACTAAGGAGCTCTTTGATCATCAAAATATAAAGAAATTCATATAAAAATTAAATTAAAAGGAGTCCTAGATGAATTCTGCTACTTTGGATGAAATCTGATCATTGATAGAAATCCAACGATCCAAAAATCATTAAAATCGGATGTGTATCAGCCCAAATTAGGTTGGATTAAATTTTGGCCATCGGATCACACACTGATGGAGAAGATTTGGCCGCTGATCATGCGTCGGGAGTCCTGATCGCCGTCGGGAGCATTCTGGACCGTTGGATCTTCATCAGTTAGTTTTTTGGCCATCGGATCGTGCCAGATCGCTGATAAAATTTGAGTCAAACTCAAAAATAACCATCGCCATCTGATCTTGACCACAATCAACCGCGGCCAATTAGCGCTCTTATCGCTGAGTGAAAAAACCAAAATATCCTGTGAGCCACGATAAATTTCTGTAGACCCTTTAAGGGTCTAGGTCCGCCATGTGTCGCGCCTTGATTCGTCGATTTCTGCTGAGCTGACGGTCTACATCTGAATCGTGGATCGGCTAGTGGCTTCTATGGTTGAGTTGGCTTTGACAGCTTGGCTTGGCTTGGTGGCTTGGCTTGTAGAGCTGACTGAGCCGTTTTCTTTTTTTATTTAATTTTTATTTTATTTCTTTAGAAATTTATATCTTCTTCATTTTAGCTCCGTTTTGCTTCAAACTTATTTTATTATGATTAAAAAAATGAGCTCTTTCCATTGATTATAAAATATTATTTTTTTATTTTTTTTATTATTTTTTAACTAATTTTTTAATTAATAAAAATATGAATTTCTTAAAAATTATATATAAATTAATCATTAATTCTTAAAAATTAATATGAATTAATTGATAAATTAATACTTTTATTGGTGAATTTATGATGCTTATCACACCCCCGAACTTAAGTTTTGCTCGTCCTCGAGTAAAGAAAGAATTTAGTTTTAAATACCTTTTAACTTTAGAGTTTCGAATTTTACCTAAGCAGTTTTCAAAATGGCCATTGATATTCAGTAGAGCTTAAATGAGATATATCATTGGGGTATTAATACTTATCAATAGAAAAATTAAGTAAAAAATATTAAATTTTTTTGAACTTTTTCTAAATTATCCCACCTTTATCTCTGATTTGTCTAAACTTTCATATAGATAAGTGTGTTGCTTCTTCCACCCTTCATTTATTGATTTTTATTTTTATATTATCCACTTTTTGACAAAAATATCATTGCTTACTTAGGCAATGGGATCCTATTACTTGGTGGGAAATCAATATTTTTTTATTTTTTATTTTAACATTGTACCACTATTGAGTGTCTTAATCCCTTAAGCTTTCTATTTGATCCATGTAGCGAGTCTTAGGCCAATGACTCCCAAACCAGTTGGCGAGTCTTAGGCCAATGACTCCCAAACCAGTTGGCTTTAGGGTACTAGGTATAAAATACCCCTTGGGCTTACTAGTTCCAATCAAATAGGCTGTGAGTTAAGACTAGCTTTACAATGAGCTTCTTTGCCATTTCCACCTTTTGATGCGAAACTCAATGCTTGCTTAGGCAAAGAGGCATGGTTATGAGAAGTACTTGGAAACTATTTTATTAAAATAAATTTGTTATATGAAGAAACGTATAGTTACCCTACATAAGCCTATAAAAAGTAGATTTTTCTTTGATGCTAGTAGAAATAATTAGAAATGCTTCAAGAAATTTTTTTTTATATTCTAGACTTAACTCTTTATTAAATTTTCTCAATACTTTTTTCCTCAATATCTCATAGATTCTCTGATTTGTGTATCAATTTTTTTTTAAGCATAATCAAGTGTCTAAATACTAAATACTGACTTTTTTGAGGATTTAATATTTTAAAATTTTTATTTTTCTCTCCCAACTTAATCGACATTATCCTCAATGAAATAAAAAATAAAGGATGTAATAAAGAATATGGAAGAATACACCTAACTTAGTATATTTTTGGTCCAGCACATGCCTTTAAAAATTTAAGCTCTTCCTCCAGCTTATTCAAATTATCCTGAAAAAAAAATAAACTAAAAAGATAAAATAGATAAAAACTAAATATTGGGTTGCCTCCCAACAAGCACTAAGTTTACCGTCTTCAGTCAGACACAATGCAGCTTACTATCCTGTGTCAAATATTAGATTGATAAATTCCAATGGTTTTGGATTACCAATCTTAGAAAGTTGATTTATAATCCTATTATTGATATAATCATTATTAATTTTAGGGATATAATTTGTGATCCCATTCTTAGACTCATGTTTATTAAGAATTTCTCCTATTTGTTCTTCTAAAATGCTCATGAATTGAGTTTTTGTATTAAGAGTTAAGTTTGATTCAATGGGTGCTGGAATGGTGACTAAAGACGGTTTTAATTCTGAAGGTAAATTAATGTGATCTTGTTTAAATAACTCCATTGTCATTTCATGACATACCTTTTGATTAGGATTCAGGTCTGATGCAACAATTATCGGCAAGATTTCTTGTGAACCTAAATACTCAGGGGGGGTTTCAACTCTACTTTGGGTGCCTCTTTTTTTGATGACTAAGGTGATGGTTTAGTCATTTTTATGAATGGTTCAATGGGAGGCTTAACAGACTCAGCACTCAAGTCTTTTCTAGTGTCAGGTGTATTTACCTTATTATCCACTTATTTTTCTGATCTCAAGAAATGAATAGCATTAACTTGGTTAACCTGATTTCCTTGGGATGGTCTACCATTTTGATTTCTTGGGTTGGGCTCAGGTTGGCCAGGTAGCCTACCTCGTTCACGTTCACTTATGGTAGATACCAGCCGATCGATTTCTAAGCGGGCTATGGTCTAAGAATTTGACCTGTGGTTTGCATGAAATTGCTTAAGGTGGTATTGGTGTCAGCATTAGATTTGGCTAGGGTTTCTAGGCTTTTCTCTAAAGAAATAAGTTTCTTTTCATTAATATTAAAGCCTGATGGTGGCAAGGTATTTATCACAGGATTAGGCCTTGGGTTCTGTTGATTGAAACTTGGACCGCCTACATTTGAATTTTGTGACCATAAAAAATTTGGATGATTCCTCCAATCTGGATTGTAAGTGGGTGCATAGGGATTGTTCAACGATCTCTGATGTGTGGCATCATTCACTTGTGCACATCCATTATCTAATTGGTTCATTGGGAGAGGACATTCCTCAAGGACATGGTTTGGTGCATTGCACCCATTGCACATGGGTGCAGATACTTGGTTCATACTGGCTGGTCTCTGAAGTTCTAAAGCCTCTAGCCTACGTATCAAGGTTGCAATTTTGGCTTCTGTAGCTAAGGAGGTTTGGTAAATTTCACCTCTTGAAGGTGTGAATTTTTCTAGTTTCGTAGTTGTTTTTCATTGTAAACCTTTTTTGGCTAGGTCTTCTAAAAGTTGCCAGGCTTCATTTGATTCTTTATACATAAATTATCCCTGGCACATGGACTCTAGCATTGCTTGAAAATTTGACTCTAACCCTTCATAAATTATTTGGCATAGCCTCTAAGTTTCTATTCCATGGTGTGGGCATTGGGTCAAGAGGTTCTTGAATCAGTCAAAGTATTTCCAAAATGATTCACTAGCTAGTTGATAGAATTGGTTTATTTCATTTCTAATTCTAGCTAATTTATGATGAAGAAAATATTTTTTTAAATAATATTCTCATAAAGCCCTCCCAGATCGTGATAGATTGATTTGGAAGGCTATAAAGCCACTTTTTGGCATTATCCTTAAGGGAAAAATTGATTAATCTCAGTTTGATTTCGTCCATTGATAATTATTGTAGTTTCATGATTGCACAAACCTCTTCAAATTTCCTAATGAATATATATGCATCCTCTATTCTCGTAAATTTTGGAAGCATTTTAATGATTTGAGGTTTAATTTCAAAATTATTTGCTATGGGTTGGGGCAACCCGATATAAGAGGGTTGGATGGAACCAACTGGATAACATAAATCCTCAAGGGTTTGAAGCTGAGACTGATTTGCTAAATCCATTGAGGTTGTAGGATCAGAAATAGGAACTAAATCCATTTTGACCAGTCGATCGAAAATTCTTCTCCATACAGGTGTTGGAGAATTCACTATATTCTCATTGTCCTCAATCTTTTTTTATTTTATATATTTTTTTAAACTCTCTATTTTTTTTTTAAAGTTCTATGTTAATTCTTCCTTTTCATACCCTAGGACAACCATGCAACATAACTTTCCATTATGCCAGAGCAACCTTATGTCAGGGCAATAGAGATTGAAAATACCTAAAGTAAAATTTTTTATTTTCAAACAAGTTTCATACAAATTAGTCTTAAGCTAAGATCAGCCTAGACCTAGATAGCTCCTAACTATTCGAAGTCAGCCTTCGAGCACTCCAAGTGTAGGATCAGCCAATCAACTGGCCAGGTAAGTGTAAGGTTGGTGGGAGTCCCTCCATTGCTTGCCTTAGACACCAATTGTGCTTGGTTAGGTAAGCGAACGAAACCAATTAAGTAACCACCTTCCTTCGGGCCCAGTCATCCCTGAACCACTTTTCTAGACACCAGTCAAATTGACTAATCCTAACCTTATTCAACTCTAAGGTTTTCTTATTCTATTGAGCTCGAATATCCTTAAGGGTCGATGTCTAATTGATTTTAAGAGTTAAGGTTTGGGTTAATGCAATATGAGGGTTGGTTATTTGTGGGCTAAGGAAGGGTGATTAAATCTTCACCTTATCTTGATTAATTGGGTTGTGCCCTTAATTTAATTAAAAGATGAATATGCACATAAAATTTTCAATCAAAGGATTTTATGCAACTTAAACTAGATGCATTCAACTAATTGAATTTTGAAAGGCTTATCTTGCCTTCAGCAATCATCAAAAAAAATAAAAATAAAACTAATATGATGCATGCTCTAAATAGTTAGAATTTCTAATCTTATCATGAGACTTTTAATTAGGTTTAAATGAATATTTTTTTAAATTAATTTAAAAATAAAGTAAATAAATAAATAAATAAAAAGAAAAGAGGACTAAGGTTAGGATTGATCTCACCAAGCAAAACTCCTAATTTTTTTTATTCTTTAATCTCTTTTTCTATAAAATAATAAAAAAAATTAGCAAACAATATTTATAAGAAAATAAGAATTTTATCTATAATTTATTTATAACTGCGCCAAAAATTAAAGAGATTAAAAATTTTTAATTTAGTTAAAAATCCGTGCAAAAATAGTTCTTTAGCAATGGCATTAAAAATTTGATAGGAATGCGATGTTGTCGATAAGACACCATGTTTATCAGTTTAATCTAATTTCTTAAAATAATTAAAAATACATAGATAGCAGTGAATCGAGTCGAATCCATAGGAAAGGTAGTATTTTTAGATTTAAAATCTTTGATTTTATTTAAAAGAAAAAGAAAAGAGAAGAGTTTTGGGATCAAAAGTGAAGTTGGAAAATAAAAAAAATGAAAATTAAAAGGTGCAGAAATTTAAACTTGGTACTAAGATCTACTAGTTATATCTTAGCATCTACTTACAATAAAATAAAAAGTAATAATTAAAATATAAAAATTAAATTATAATAAAAATAAAGAGCATGAAATTAAAGAGCATAAAAATAAATATTGCATTAAAAAGTTCATAATTTAAATACATAAAATAAAAATAAAATAAAATAGGCTGATCTCTGATCTTGGATCGACATTGATGAAAAGATGGTGTAGAAGCCTAACTCTTCTTCTCGGCACCCATTGCTTCAAAGCAGCCATTAACCCATAGCCTGGATTCACCCTGTACCAAAGCTTCACCTTAATCTGAGATGTTGATTTCTGGAGGCCTGGGATCCTTTTTATAGAGTTAGGAAGGTTGGAGAGTTTACTTCTGGGCAATGTGGGATTAAGGGGCTCTTTGATCGTCAAAATATGAAGAAATCCATGTAAAAATTGAATTGAAAGAAGTCCTGGACGAATTTTGCTACTTTGGATGAAATCTGGCCATTGATAGAAATCCAACGGTCTAAAAGTCATCAAAATTGGATGTGTATCAGCCAAAATTAGGTCGAATTAAATTCTATCCATCTGATCGCACATTGATAGAGGAAATCTGACTGCTGATCGTACGTCGGGAGTCCTGATCGTCATTGGAAGCATTTTGGACCGTTGGATCTTCATCAGTTGGTTTTTTGGCCGTCAGATCGCGTCAGATCGCTGATAGAATTTGAATCAAATCTAAAAATAACCACCATCGTTCGATCTTGACTGCAATCAACCGTAGCCAATCTTTGCTCTTGTTGCTGAGTGAAAAGACCAAAATATCTTGTGAGCCACGATAAATTTCTGTAGACCCTTTAAGGGTCTAGGTCTACCACGTGTCGTGCCTTGATTCGTTGATTTCTGTTGAGCTGGCAGTCCATGTCTGGATCGTGGACGAGCTAGTGGCTTCTATAGCTGAGTCAGCTTTGACGGCTTGGCTTGTAGAGCCGACTGAGCCATTTCCTTTTTT
Source organism: Cocos nucifera (assembly GCA_006176705.1). NCBI lineage: Eukaryota > Viridiplantae > Streptophyta > Magnoliopsida > Arecales > Arecaceae > Cocos > Cocos nucifera. The sequence goes on along the minus strand of QRFJ01002917.1, from coordinate 5,974 downwards.
TTATTTAATTTTTATTTTATTTCTTTAGAAATTCATATTTTCTTCGTTTTAGCTCCATTTTGCTTCAAAGTTATTTTATTATGATCAAAAAAATGAGCTCTTTCCATTGATTATAAAATTTTATTTTTTAATTTTTATTATTTTTTAATTAATTTTTTAATTAATAAAAATATGAATTTCTTAAAAATTATATATAAATTAATCATTAATTCTTAGAAATTAATATGAATTAATTAATAAATTAATACTTTTATTGGTGAATTTATGATGCTTATCAATGGGCCTCTTTCCTCCTCCTATCTTAAATAATTGAAGGTCTTCGACTTGCTCATGTTAGGATGAGGTTCTCCTCCTGTTCCTATCATGGCACTAGGGGCACAGATAGACCGTTGAATAGGCCTCTCCCCTCCTTCTTAAATAACCAGAGGTATTTGACTTACTCTTGTTAGGACGAGGTTCTCCTCCTATTCCTAACATGGTTACTTTCGATTGCTTCTTTTCTACCATCACATAGTTTTTACATCAATAAACAATAATGTTGAAATGGAGGAGTTTTATTGGAGAAAAATTTTTGATAGTACATTCTCAAATTTTTTGAATTTCAAGGTCGTGGGAGTGTTGTTCCTCCATACTCCTTCAGGCAACAAGTTTCGGGCTGGATGACCTCCTCTATTTCATACGAGCCTTCTCAATTTGGGACAAGCTTTTCCTGGCTCTGAGGCTGAGAGATGGCGGCTTGCCGAAGCACTAAGTTTCCCACTCTAAACATTTTATCATTGACTCTGGAGTTATATATCAGGCCATCCTTCATCTGTAGGCCATCATCCGAACTTGGGCTTCCTCTCTTTTTTCTTCCAATAGATTGAGATTGACTCTAAGGTCTTATGAGTTACGCTGTTCATCGAAGGCCATAACCCATGCCGATGGGAGCTTAAGCTTGATTGAGATGACTGCCTCCATTCCAAAGGCCAAGGCAAACAGTGTTTTCCCAATCGATAGCCTTTGAGTAGTTCGGTATGCCCAGAGAAAGTGGTTGAGTTCATCCGCCCAAACCCCCCTTGCTCTATCGAGTCTTGTCTTGATGCCTTGCAGCAGGATCTTGTTGGTCACTTTAGCTTCTCCATTTGCCTGTGGGTGAGCTACCAACATGAAGTGATGGATGATGTATAGATCTTCGTAGAACTCAGCGAACCTCATCCCAGTGAACTGTCGTCCGTTATCTATTATGAGAGTTCGAGGCAGACCAAACTGGTAGACGATTGACTTCCAGACGAAGTTCTGTACCTTGGTCTCGATAATTTTTGCTAGTGGTTCGACTTTGATCCATTTGGTGAAGTAGTCGATCGCGATTAGGAGAAACTTCCATTATTCAGATGCCATTGGAAAAGGGCTAAGTATATCCATTTCCTACTGCGCAAATGGCCAAGGTGCACTTAGCAGAGCAAGCTTGGAGGTCGACTGTCTTTGTATGTTTGCATTTCTCTAACAGTGGTTATATTTCTTGACGTACTCCATAGAATCATGGTATAAGGTTGGTCAATAGTACCCTTATCGAAGTAGTTTTTGTGACAGAAATTTGGCTCCTACATGACTTTCATAAATTTTTTCGTGTATTTTTCATAATGCGAAGTCGGTCTCTGAAGATCGGAGACATCTCAGCAGTGGTAGTGTATATGACCTTTTATACAACTTGTCCTCGTACAAAACATATCGAAAGGCTTGATTCTTGAGTTTTCAAGCTTCTTTCGGATCACGAGGAAGAACTCCCTCTCTGAGATAGGTAACTAATGGATCAATCTAGCTTGGCTCAAGCTCCATTTGCATAACGAGCTATGGTTCCTCTGAGTTTGGACATTTTAGAGTTTCAAAAAATACTTCTTTGGATAGTCTGGCTGGGGCCGAAGTGGCTAATTTAGGAAGGAGGTCAGCTCTTGCATTTTCTATCCTCAAAATCTGTCGAATGCCAAAACTGTCGAAGGCTGGAGTCAAATCCTTCACTTTCTTGAGGTATTTCTAAAGAAAAAAAATCTATTTTTCAGGTCAGGTTCGTTCAAACCTAATTGGATCAAGAGGGATATTTCAAAAAAAATTTCTCTTAGATCCAAATCAAATATGAGACTCTTCAGATTTGATTTTATCAATCTGATAAAATAAAATAAAATAAATCTAATTTAATTATACCTTGATATGGGTAATCCTATTATCCTGTAATGATCCCGATGTTTGTCTGAGGTTCTGGATATAGCCATGCAAGTGCCTGGTCTCTACCGATATCCACTCGGACAAGATCTAAAGATCTTCTTCTTCTCAATCTCTTCTCCAAAAATTAGATCTAGATTTGATCTTGAAGGTCTTAAAAATTGCTTTTGAAGATCATTCGTTGTCTCTTAAAGCTGTGCTGCCTTCCTCCTTTCCTGTCGTCTTTCTCTTGCTTGGATCGCACTAAACTCACGTCCAAAAACTCTTGGACATGGATAGGAGAGAGAGGACCTAAAGGTGTGGAGAGGGAGGGACAAAAGTCTTGTGGCATGGGTAAAGGGTAGAACCTCTCAATCCTAGGCATAGACAGGATTTATATAGACCCTACTGCGCCATGCAGTGCCACATCATCCCGACCAATCATGACTCTTTGTGCAATCAAATCTAACTCTGATTGGTGGGATGACATCATCTGATCCAATCAAATTAGACTCCCTCACAAACCTCCTTAGGTGGCACTAAGACTGGTCAAAGAGGACTCTTTGGCGCCACCCAAGTTGAAACTATGAAGCAACCTGGAGTCCCATCTATTTGGGACTCTAGGCATGATCCTCATGGGGCACATGCATCCCTAGGCCTGTGCCCCCTCCCTTTCTACTTTTTAGCAGGAGGATAAAGCCCCATGTTCTCTCCTATGGGTGCGTGACACATGGGTAGATGTCTAAGTGTCAAAGGTCAATGTTTGACCAAAGTCAAAGGACAAGATTTAGTAGCTGACGAAAAATGGCAGATGTCTCAAATTTATCTCATAAATTAAGACAACCATTTTCTTACCTGGACAAGCTCCGATCAGATCAAGTAAATGTTCCTGAGTGAGCTCAAACATATTTGGCTTAGTCGAGACAAGCTTTAATGATTGTTGAAGGAGAACATTAGGCTCAATCATGTGCTAGCATGATTTTCTTGAACCTAATTGAATCTTATTCAAATCAATTAAACTGGGTTAGTCCAATTGATGATATCTAGATCCAAACCCTTGTATGTATGATCTAGTTAGGTTTAGTTTCATATGGTAATGGGATATGTTGCGATCTCTATCATCAACATCATCAAAACACCTTTCGATGGATCAGAACTTTTTTGATTCAGACAACTAGTATGATCGATCATCTAAATCATTCTAGTTGCTCCCAAAATCCACCAGTGACACCTAGCAGCATATGGTGGCAATCCATCAAAACTAAAAATGAACCTCTTGGTGCAGTTACCTGTGTGATTAAGTTCCTCTATCTTGAGCTCCGATCGGATTAGGGTTAAGGTGATCTCATCAAATCCTAATTTCCATCATATGAATTAATCATTCGATTTAAGTCTAATATGAAAATCCTAATAGAAACTCTTTCTATTATTTCACTCTACCATGGCCATGGCCTTATGGACTTGATTCTCATGATCATCATAAGGCTGCTCCTCTTTACCGAGTAGATAGATCCCCTATTGGTGCAATCCAATTCCTTCAATGAACATGCTATAGCCAACATACACCTCAGGATTCTGAATGGCTAGAAGATCGAGTTATGGTGTAGTCAAACTATAACACCCTCAAAATGAACTATCGATGCACCTTAGGTCAAAGAACTAGACACACCACTTCAGCTTCGAGCCAGTCATCGACGAGATGGTAGACTTCCTCATGACTGCTCGAGGTGGTTACGCTCAGTGCGCTCGTTCTCTAATGAGTACCTATACTCTCGCTCTGATGTCTCTATACCATAGAATCAAGACTCATCTATCCAAAAGAAGTGATCATACACCAACCTTCTGGATCAATCAGCATCCTCATGATGTCTTAGTTGGTGCAATCTAGATGAGAGAAAGGCGATAGAAAGCTAGAAGGCTGCGCTGCTGCAAAGGACAACTACTGATCTTCGAAAGGTATTTTGAAGATCCTCTAAATTAGATTCAGATCTAATTTTTGGAGATACGATAGAGAAGAAGAGGATCTTCAGATCCAGCTTGAGCAGATACCGATAGAGGCCAGGCACTTGCATGGCTAGATCCAGAACCTTCCGCTGCTTATAGGATCATCAATGGATAATAGGATTATCCTACATCAAGGCAAATTAAATTTGATTTAATTTATCTAAATTTTATTTTAATTATTAAAATAATAAAGATTAGATCTGAAATATCTCAGATCTAATATAGATCAAAGAGAAAAATTTTTGAAATATATCTCTTGATCTGAATCAGATCTGAACGAACCTGGTTCGGGAAATCAGGATTTTTCCTTCAACTGGTATCAGAGCCAGGTTCTAAAAGTATTTAGATCTAATTTTAAATTTATTTTAATTAAAAAATAATGTAATTTTAGATGTCACATGAGATGTGATCAGATCTGAAAATCAGAAAAAATTAAAATTAAATGATTTGGATCTAAGATTAGAAAATATGCATGACTAGTTCTAAAATAGAATAGTTCTATAGAATAGTCTTGCATGTTTTTGATTTAATTTGATTAAATCATATTTTAGATCTATTTATTTACTATTTTTTGATATTATAAGTGTTATAATAATATCTAAAAAATAGTAAATAAAAATTATTTAATTTTAAACATCATATGAGATATGATTGATGCATGTCTAGACTAGTTGTTAGAATAGTTCTACATAATTGTCTAGATTAGAATTTATTTTGATTAGATCAATTTAAATCTAATTTTTTAGATTATTATGAGATAATTTAGATCTGAAAACATGCATGATTTGATACATGAGATGTATGCAAAATATGCCATGATTAGATCTAATTTGTATATGAGATATATGATATAGATCTAAAACTGTTTTGTAGTATTGCATGTTCCTGATTAAGGCATTCCTCTTGGCCGTCCGGTCATAAGAATGAAGAAGGGTTTAAAGGCCCTCTCTTCCCATTCGATGGGATGTTCTTATGATGTGTAGGGGTGCTGCGCATGTTCGTCCTTAATCAGAAAGTCCAAAACTTACTTTCTGCAAAACCCTAGATCCTGAAACCCTAGGATTTATTATGCATATTTTGTTTATGAACCCTACTTAATTAAGAATTAAGATTATGGAATATTAATTAGATCTAAAATTGAGAATTTTAGATCTAAGACATATTCATAATACTGGGTTCGGGCTTGGGTAGCTCAATTAGGTCTAAGCGGTTGATCAAACCGAATCAAGAGTTGGTTAGATGGGATCAACAATGCTTAAATTGACCAGCCTAATAGGATTAAGTCTGGGTCAAGATCGAGTCACGATCAAGCAAGACCTAATTAGGCTCAGAGGTTAGAGTCTGGATTGTAGGCTAACCCAATTGGTTCTGACTCAATAATTTGGTGTCTAAGGTAAGTTTGGCACATACGACCGACTGATTTTTAATTGGAAGCTACTCGACCTGAATGCATTCTTGTACGAGTTAATGGCATATTCCTTCCATCGATCTCACTTACCTGGCCATATCTGTTGACACAGTTCTGATCTGAGGTGGTCAATAATCCGAGCTAACCCATGCCACTAGGTTAGTCATAATTGTTATGACTATGATAAGTCTAGTTTAATGAGACTGAATCAATTCTCCCTAAGAAAAGATTAAGTCTGAGGTCTTCCACCATTGTAGATGTGCGGGCCCTTCCCGGGTTGATTGTTCTCGGCTGGATACAGTGGCTCAGTTGCACCAGAAAGATGCAACCATGTCTATTAGGCATTGGATGCTATGGGCTGGAGGATGAGTTGGGCTCAATATT